>JAHZMX010001254.1:0-16048 GCA_027743895.1 Seira musarum | reverse complement strand
TCTGGGACGCCGTGAGCCCTCCGAAGCTTATTGTGCTCAAGTACAGCTGCATCCCTTATCTCTAAAGGCGCAATAAAAATATTATATTATTTTCAGTTTTATGAAAACAAAATTTTTTGCAAGAAATTTCTATTCCTATTCCCCTTACCTTGTTGAGAAAATGTTCTTGTTTGATTTTGCATTTTTGCGGCTCAGTTTATTCGTGCTAGTTGACTCTGGAATGGAATAAATGAACTGAACGACCAAGTTCACTCCAAATTCTTTTGCAAGTTTTGCGTAAGTACTTATACAAGTAGCAACAGCCATACAAACTAAACTAACCCAAAAAAATCCATCAAACCCTCGCAAGAATTTGGTAAATAATAATCCTCCACAAAACCAAAACAAAGCATGCGAATTATTGTTGTGCATGCGTCACGCTATGATTATGTTGGAAGTTGGAGGTGTGGGGGCGTTAGGGATTCTCTTAAATTTTTGTGTCTTACACTCTCGTGCTATTTTTTGTTGACACCTCCATGCTGGATCGTCATCAATTACGTCGGTTTCGCTCTTTGTTTGGAATGATTCATAAAGCTCGGATTTCATTTCCTTTTTTGAATATATTTCATGATGGCTTCACATTTCCTTGCGTCAAAATATCATAAAAGGCTTATATAAAAGTGGAATGGAGGTGTCATCTAATATTTCATTAAAATAAATGAGATCATAAAGGTAGGTCATAGGATTCACTGCGACCCCATCATTCCAGTTTTACTTCAGATGCAATGAAATACAGCAATCACGTACAAATATAATAAGAAATTGGTGGAGCTTCTAAAGTGATTATTTCTGTCACAATTTCCTTTTCTCATTCATTAAACATTTTACTTTGTCCTCCTCTTCTTCTGTGCCAAAATATTTCACTCCAGTGAACTCCCTCACGATCACTGATGATCGGGCGGGAATTGCAATGAAATGAGATCATGTCATACTTAACAAGACATTCTCTTTTAATCATAGAAAAAATTATGGGGACATCGACGCGACGTGGTTTGGTTTGGATACTTCTGTCGCCATCGTAATCACAAACTAAAAACTAGTATTGTAGGTATGCATCTCCAGTCATTCAATCTGTTTTGTCTTCTCCACTTCAGTTTTTGTTGCTATACTGCTGATGTTGGAAACATGGGAAATCATAACGCCATGTTGGAATGGATGGATGAAAAGGAGATGAAATCCCCCTCCAGTTCCCAATTAATTTCGTTCCATTGAATTTTTGTCCCAATTGCAATCTTCAATCCCCAGTTGTCCTGTCAAGTCCCAGGTCCGAGGTCAGTGAAATTAATATGAAGACGTCATCACAAATTTTTCTTAAAGCGACGATATTAAATGATAACCTTTCAGATAAAAGTCCCCCGACATAAGTAAAATAAATAGAAATATATACTGTGATAATGTCAAAGCAATTTATTATCTTGGGGATGGATGTCATCGCCATCACAATCAGAATCCAAAAAAAGAAAAATATACTTTGGGAACATTCATTCCTTCTCGACCGACGAGAAATAAAATTTTTTATATTGGATTCAAGAAGGAAACCGATATTTCATTTAATACGTACATCATGGACTTCCCCTCGTGTGTGTGATTCCAATTCCACTCGCAAAAATTGCTGGTGGCAATAACTCGCAAAAAAATTTCGAGTTATGATAGGACTACAACTATACATGCAACAAAAAAATGGAACAACACAACAGCTTCTTCCTTTCCTGGAAAATGGTAGTGAGCATCGAACAGAGGAAAAACATGATCTGTTAAATCCGCCCTGTGATTATAGAGAATATACGTGGGGGCTTGAAATGGGGTCGTTACGATTTGTCATCAGAAAACATCCAGAGATGTCTATTTCGGTGACAAGAGTATGGCCTTATGGGGACATGTGATGAAAGCGATAACGATGGGGTACTTGTACTCCAAGCCGAACCAGTAGTAGTTGCATCCTCTTTGATTATAGCGAATTCCTTACATTCTCCTTTGTAGATATGACGAGAGGAGACAAATAAAAGAAAATTTTTTTCTCTGCTTGGATAGTCGTTCTTTATCAATTTCGACGCGAAGTTGTCGACATAGAATCGAATCGGTGCGATCAAATCCCCTAATCCAAATATTGGTAAGTCATGACTACCTACAACTTTTACCGACTTTCTAACTGAAAATCGGGAGAGAATCCAGGAAGACACGCTTTCCTTTCTCCTGCTGCTGCTTGGTTTGGTCTGGTCTGGTGCTCTCTCAAACTTTTCTGTCTCAGCTGTCATTGGTCATTTTTTCATCTTCCAAGAAACGAAGGAAAAAAACGAAATATAAAAATAAGCTAAGAGAAAAATCCTTCTTCACAACTTTTTTTTAAAACCACTTTCCATTCCCTGGATCGTGGCTTGGATTTGGATCTGGATCTTTCTCAAGATTTCCCTTGATCATTGATACAATTCCGGAAATTGTTGAGATGAAAGTTACCGCCGCCGTTGCGTTGCTTCTTTTTTCTCTGTGACTGTGACTCACTTCTCCTTGCATGTCACAAACTATGTACTTTATTGTTGTGAACCCAGCTCAACTAGACCGGTCCATAAAAAACTCCAAATTTTCTTCCGTTTTATTTAACCTCTGAGGAGTGGAGAAGAAGAAGAAGAAAGTTAGAGCGCTAAACTTTCTTTTTTACTTCTTCGTTTCACAGAGATCCAATCCAATCCACACGTAAGTAATGTATGTCTGGTGTCGTTTTCTCTGTCGTCATCATCATCTTTCCAGGTTTCTTTTCAAAAAGTTCAAGAAATGACGATGGGGAATAAGAAAAGGTTAGGTTAAAAAATTTTCCTTTAAAAGTACAACCATCTCGACAGTTACGTATGAAAGCCATTGAAAAATTTTCATGTCCTTGAACCCTTTCCAACTGATTGCAGCTTGGTCAGCCAAAGTTGTATTCATCTCTTCCTTTTTTAAAATAAAAAATCAATAGGAAAACTGAGCAACTGAAGTGTGGTTCGCTTTTAAAAAACTTTTTTCATGGATTTATGTTATTGTGGTGCACTAGCAATTTCATGGTTAAGTAACGAACCAATGTGGCCATCGCCATCGACGTCGTCATCATTATCCTCCATTCCGTAAAACAGAGAAAGGCTAAGGCTATCTATGTAAATGTAAACGGAGGAAAACGAAAAAGGCAATTGCATTTGCAATGGCTTTTCCTACCGTATTTTTTTCCTTGTGAAGCCAAAGCAAAATGGAAGTCATTCATATCATCAACCTTCATGAGTTCAGTCAGCCTTTCCCCCATCATCTATATTTCTGTTCTGTTTTTACGTTCAAATGAAACGGAAAGGAAGACTACAAAGCTCACTGAATGAGTATTCATATGATCAACCTTCATGAGTTCAGTCAGCCTTTCCCCCATCATCTATATTTCTGTTCTGTTTTTACGTTCAAATGAAACGGAAAGGAAGACTACAAAGCTCACTGAATGAGCTGAGGGTAATAAAATGTGAGGGAAATGGCATTTCATTTACCCTCTCTGTTTTTATGATTATTTAACGAAATGATTGAGGGAAAACGAAGAGATATGTGCCGCGTCATACTGGGTAAATGGGCTGAAAATAATGGGATGGATGCTCATGATCATTGACAGATCAAAAAACATAAAGAATTGTAGGTACATCTTTTTTCACAAAAAAAAGTTCTAAATTTTTTCATTCATTTTCAGTTTAACCAGAACCAAACTGACTTACTTTCCTATCAGCTCATCTCATAATCGAAAACTTTTGATTAAAAAAAGTGTTTCTCCAGACTCGACTCGACCAGGTCAAATTGAATAAGTTTTCGTTTCCAGTTCGGATGGTTTAGCTTCACTTTGTATGATTAGCTTAGTCTTCTGCTGAAGGCTAAAGTAAGGACGGAGCATAAGTTTCCATTTTTATTTCCCCAGTAGAAAAACTTTGGGAATTGTGAATGAGCCATTTAGGTACGACTATGGCTATGACCCAGTAAACTAGTGTCCCGCCACCGCCATTCCCCCTTTTTTATGCTTGCCGTAGTGGAATGGAAAACAATGGCTCCAGCTATAATTTATACGAACTAAAGTGAACATACTGAACTGAACCGAGTTATTTCCAGAAATTGCTATGGAGGTGGATGTTTATTCCTGTCATTCTCATTTTCCCTGAGTTTTTAGGTGCAGTGGAATCGGGTGCCAAAAAGCACTAAACTACGTTTTTTAGGGTCTGTTTAGGGTTGAATATCCTTTCGCTTTTGTGGTGGTGGCTCCACTTTACTCAATCGTCTTAACTCGTTTGGTTTGGTGACCCAGGCTAAGGTAAATACTTTCCTTGAGGTCCAGCACAAAGAAGGGATCATCCAAGTAGTGTGCTTGTGTGCTGCGTTACGACTTGCGACTCCTTTTTCAAAGAAAAGAAATGAGGCAATTATATTTTTTCTGTTGTTCCATCAACACCAAAAAATACAACTTTTCTTTCTATTCTTTTGTTTGTGTGTTTGTACGATCAAACCAATTTTTTTTTGCAAATGGAAAATAGCTGAAGTGAAGTGAGATTAAATGGGAGCGAGTTGAGTTTGAGTTGCTTTTGCTTGAAATAAAAATAATGCTTATCCGAGACCAACGAAGGAAAAAGAGTCGAACCGAAAGCTTCTTTCACGTTTTCAAAAGGAAGGATGCTGTTGTAAACTTGCCAAGTTGCCAAAAAATAGGAAGAACTGAGGAAACATGCGAGGTCTCACTGAGTTAAGTACCAGAAAAACCTTTATCCCGCTCCAGCTTCAGTGTTTGGAGTCCCGACATAGTAAAAAAAAGAACAGGCCAAAAGTATAAGTGCCAGGCCAGGTCATAATGTACATTTGCCCTACTTCCTCCCTTGAAAAAAGAGGTAAATATGTTGAGTTTTATACTCATTCAGGCCCTTGTTTACTTCCTTTGCATCTGATGTAGGTCCTGCGGCACAGATCGCAAGTGGCAAGTTAATGGCTCATACAATGCACATCATGCTCCGACATTCATCGATCCCATAAAAATGAGCATATCTTCATATTTTTAGAAGAACAAGTTCCATTTTTGTACGTGTCCTTGTCAAAATTGTAATGTGTTGTAGAGCACTAAGAGCAACACAAGGTGTCTCTTGTCCTATATTTTTCTCAACATCTAGTCCCGTTCATGGTCGAACAAGGAGTCCATTGATGAAGGAAATGAACAGACCTTATTTACTGTAGTGCCTATTTTTAGAAAATGAAACTAGTCTGTACTAGGTCCTGTCCCGTTCCATTGTAGTAATTGAATTAAATGCGGTTGTGGTCTGAATTTGGTGATCACTTTGGTGAGTTGGCCTAAAATCAGGAATGAGGGCGATGGAATTTTTTCCAAACAAGTATAAATTCAAAGCCTTGACATGCCAAAATGCATCAGTAACTTCCTTGACATCACACCTCAGGCATCAAAATGTCAGGTCAAAAGACTCTAGTTCTTGTGGGATTGTTATCCTTGATCACCACATCACTCGCTGCAGGTAAGCCAAGAAATCCTGACATGCCAATGACTCGTTAAAAAAGGTACTTTACATAATTTTAAAGATTTCTTCTTCTCAGATAACATCCGCAATGACAGTAGTAAGGACAAGCCTAATCAAAGTCAGTCCGAAAGTGATAAGAAGAAGCCAGTAAATATTTTGAAAGACTACGTATGTCTCCGTGATGGAGAGTTGTGTCATCCAGAGTTTGCCAAGAATCGCGGTTTGTATGTCTCCTGTTCAAATGGAATAGCGTGGGAACAGCAATGTGCGAAATGTAGTTATCATCCAATTGCGTGCCCAACAAGGTCTCTCTGGTTTGACGGAGAGAAATGCGAGTGGGTAAGCGAACCATCGTGATTTGGTTATAATTTCATTTATGGTACTTATGATATTTCGTCAAGTTTAAGAAATAAATTTGGATGCAGGCAAGTCCAAAACTGGCGAGTCAGCCATGCATAGACAAAGTTCAGTTATCACCGTACGACCAAGCAAATGGTTTGACTGAGCAACAGATCTTCCAGAGTATGGAATCTGTCGCCCCACCAGCTCTGGATCACCATTTGAATGAGAAGAACACGAATATGAATAGATGGCCAGGACCAAAGCCTCCAGCACCCATCCCTATTCCAAGCAGCCAGGCACTAAGTCAAAAGCCTTCGAAAACCAAATTTGCGCCTGAAGTAGAGTCGAAGAAAGAGCCTCAACATCATTCGCAAGACCCGTTCGCAGAATTGGAGAAGGCAGAGCAAGTGAAAAACGCTGCAGATCTTCAGGAATTCCCTTCATACCTTAGACTGGATGATGCTCCTCCAGTGGATGGCACCAAAATGATTAAGTTGCGGGAGCCAGTCTACACCCTGGTTGATTCAGAGGATGGCAAACCAGTTATCATGAAGATTGCAGAGCCTTTCATAAAGATGGAAGAACCCGAACACAATAACCCACTTCCAAATCCAAACATAATCAGTGTAGAATCGCTTAAGGATTAACTTATTTTAGTTTAATTTAATTTATTTGTACAATAATATTTATTGTAAAATAAAGATAACTTGATATTTAAAACTACAGTACATTCGATTTCTATTCATTTGGCTAGGTTTTGTTTAACCGATGAAATGCGCTGATGTTGGCAAAAAGTATTTACTCCTTTCAATTTTATTTCCTGTTTTCTGTACAGGTTCGAAGTGAGCATAAACACCTTCGACTTGACCTATAGAATCCTGTTCCCACTCGGTCAACCAAACCAGATGAATTCCATACACCGTTTCGCATGAACAAATCGATTTTTTTATCTGCTCATCTCACCCTCATCCAATTTCACTTTTACACATCAGATGAAACGTGATTTGGGAGGGAGCGACCTAGACTTCCAGTCCAACTTTACTACTTTCACGTGAGTCGGTCTACTCTTTCCTTTTACTATTTTCACTGTTTCAACTTCTTTTTAAAAAAGATGTATCGTATCGGGCCTTTTGTTCTCTCACTCGCACGTAGTCTTTTTATGCTTACCTTTCGGAATTTCGAATGGAGGCTTGGGCATTCATCATGCCTACATTTTTTATGAGATGAAGCTCAAATTACACACCAGTTCTTTTTTCCTTTTCCGAGGACGAATACATAGTAGTGAGCAGTGCGTAACATTTTCTTCCGAAAATAAAATGAAAAGGAGAGGAAAAAATGTGAATCATCATGAGATGAGGTATGAGCAAAGCTCTCCTCTCCTCTTCTCAGCCTGATTGTGAGGAGTGAGGATACTCATTATCTCGAAAGATAAATCTTGATGGTGGACAGGAAGCACGAAAAGATTACCATCGTCATCATCATCATCATGATGATCGGCCTCATCATAAGTAATGGCAGTTCATATTACAACGTACACACAAACAAGAAAGCAACCTCATAAAAAGATATATTGGCATGAGAAGTCCTTTGGCTTCGTTTGTGATATATGGATTAGGTGTGGTGATATACTGGACTAGACGGGTGGGTAGTAGACGAGCAGGAAGGAAGGAATGGAACGGTTAAGTTTGTGTGACCTCTCCTTTGGGAATTTCGGAAATGAGCGTGAGAATGAAAATGGGTGGGTGGAGAAGGAAGAGACCGCGGGGGCATCGATCCACCATCAACATGACAACTCACAATTCAAGATAAGAGTAAACCACGCGATATTAAATCCGTTGTCTATTGACATGACGTACAACTACCTAAATCAATATAAAAAATTATTTCATAATCTTTCGATTTTTCTAGTGTTGATTGTTTCATGAGAAAACTATGGGTTTGCACGGAAGGTTGTAAAACATCTTTGCCAAGTTAGGTTTGGTGATTTTGATCTACCTTCCGAGTTGAGATGCGTATCTGTAAGTAGGTCAGAGAAATTTTTGCAATGAAGATCCCTCAAAGGGAGTTGTATCCCTATCCATCTCTTTATGGCATAATTGATTTCCCTTTCGTGAAAACAAAAAAAAGCTGAAAGCTCAAAACAAAGAGAATAAAAATTTATAATAGGAGCCTGTCACAGGTTTCTCTTGTTTTGATCTCAACTTTCCCCACTGCCATTCAGGCTAGTGATGAGATGGGACAGGAACAAAATAGGAAACATTTATTTTTCATTCTGTGATTGATCTCAAATTTCAGCAGCGAATTAAAATCCATGCAAACCCATAAAACTGAACAACATAAACAACAACAGCAGCAGCCTTTCATTTTGAAAAAAGAGTGAAAGTAAATTATTGCTCACAGGCCAGGGCTTGACTGGGAACAAAAGCATATTAGGTATTTTTGCATTCCCTTTGATAAAAAATTCTGCTCACTCTTTCACTCTCAGTCACAGTCACAGTAACAATCGAAATCAGCAGCACTCAGGTTCTTTTCAATTCTTAATCAGTTAATGTTGTTAAGCATCGTGAATAATAAACCCATAAAATATGACCTGACCTGATTTCAAACCATTTTTTATTACACTCCACAGCCATTCATTTCCCATACAATTTGTCTGCACTGCACGACGGGTAATACATTAAAATTATAAAAAAGTGAAACTCATTTCATAAAAAAAAGTTTTAAATGGACAGTATGGCTGAAACATAAAAAGGAACGTTTTATTTCCTTTCACTAGGAAAGGTTACAAAGTGAAAGTCAAATATTAATTCATGCATACACGCTTTTGACTTCTATTTCTCATCTCACCCCATTTTACTCGTATTTCCCCTCGCATGCTTCCCTTGGAATATAGTTATGGTTATGGTATGATGATATCATCATAAAAACATTCTGTTATTTCCTTTGCAACGTTTTACACCGAAAAAGTTCAGGATATATATTCTATGCAAACTTCCTTTTTGAAGGTACTTCTGTGATGTATGTACTGCTAACTTGTATTTCCATTCTAATATATTTAAGTGAAACTCATTTCATAAAAAAAAGTTTTAAATGGACAGTATGGCTGAAACATAAAAAGGAACGTTTTATTTCATTTCACTAGAAAAGGTTACAAAGTGAAAGTCAAATATTAATTCATGCATACGCTTTTGACTTCTATTTCTCATCTCACCCCATTTTATTCACATTTCACCTTGCATACTTCCCTTGGAATATAGTTATGGTTATTGTATGATGATATCATCATAAAAACATTCTGTTATTTCCTTTGCAACGTTTTACACCGAAAAAGCTCAGGATATATATTCTATGCAAACTTCCTTTTTGAAGGTACTTCTGTGATGTATGTACTGCTAACTTGTATTTCCATTCTAATATATTCCCTCCACATTGAAGCGGAAATCTCCCATGCGATTTAAACAAAGTATTAATGGTTATTACCAGCGCATAAATTTGCAAAAAGGAATGGGACGGGATGAGTACGTTGAGCTGAAAATATAGTTGTATGTATATGCACTTGAAAGCATTTTCCAACACTACTACACTACAATAATCATAATATTCTGCAAAGTTTATAATTACAGATTAATGGAGAAAAAAACTGGCTTTTCACCCGGAGTCAATATTAATTTGGGAGGGAATCAGGTTCTAAATGTGTAATTATGACTAATGTCATGAGAGACCCAGGAAGAAATCAGGCCAGGTTTGTAGGTATGTACTTTACAGAAAAAAGGAACCATTTCGAGTCAAGGGGTAATGGAGAAAATCCCATTTTGATTTATTACCCATTCCCAACTTCAACTTTTTATTCTTTCTTGCTATATTCAAGTAAAGGGAAATGGTTGAAAAGATTTCCCCTCAAATCTTTTACATTTCGCAACGCAACTGTATGTAACTGATATATTCCTTTTTATGTAATCTTTCCGCATGCCATTTCGATGTTAAAATTGCGTAACATTAGAGCCCAAAGTCTAATATGATTTTACTCTTAAGTCCGTGAACTGCGTACCAGCTTGCCTTGTTGGAATTTTTTTTTCTCTTGCGAAAAAGACAAAGTTGTAGGACATGACCCAAGTATTTCCCAATCTTTGTCTTTGTCTTAGAAAGTGGAGCTCACATGAGATATGTCAATGATAGTTTTTATTCCTGATTTAAAATTTATGGTTTCTGGAGACATTTTTAAGCCAAAAAAATGTGGGACACAAAAGAAAGCAGTCAAATCACTGTTTCTACAACGTAACGATCTGAAGTGTTTTCTTCCAAAAATTTTCTAAAAACTACCAATTCAATTTAAACTTCACAGTATTCCTTGCATGTGCAATCCTCTATCAGAAAGCAAGATCGGAGATCAATCCCCATTTTTTCGCAAGCCTTTTTCCTCCTTCTTACTTGCCAGAAGGCATTGCGGTAAAAAATGTTCAGTTCGGAAATGCGATGCAATGGCAAAAGGAACGGGAAGGCACCGGGGCAGAAATCAGAATACCAAATGTTACATTTATGGGTTGAAACATTTCAATGATGATGTGAAAGAAGTAGACCACACACAGGCCTACACCACACGACGTCTTCTTTCAAAAAAATAGTCTTGAAACAGGCCATTTGAAATCGATATGGATTGGATAAAAATCTCATGTTTCGCATTACACAATCCGTAAAAAAATACCCCCATACTTAAACGTAATATAGATAAAACCTCATAAAGATTACGTTTCTACTACATACAATTGTAGAAAATACAGAGCACACCACACCCAAAGGAATGCTAAATGGGCAATTCAAAATGGAAAACATGCATGAACATTACATAACATAACATGACTTGACATGTGAGTAATATTCCGGAGGTGAAGCTAAAATATTCCTTGTTTACAATAAAAAACAATGTGTTTTTCAATGAACGCCTTTCTTCAGGGAAAATGTAAATTTATTATGGTCAATTTGTAGAGAAAGTAATATTTTAACTGGCTCACTTGACTATAGGTAGGTAGGTGGAAGGAGTCATGTTATGATATGAACTCCTACAGCGAAATAACACGTGAAAAACACACCGACAGCGAAATAATGGTCGTTAAAGAACAAAGAGAAAAAAAATGTATGTGAGTATGCAGGTACATAAATTATATGAGGTTAAAAATGAATTGCGTTGTTGTAGGTAGCTTTTTTAGGGTTTCGGAAAATGCCAGGAATTTTATATTTAGGACAAAAAAGATCTCTTTTGCCATACCATTTTATTATTGTAATTTTGAATCTGAAATGAAAAGCTTGATGATTTTCTTTAATTTACTAGGCACAGTTTGTTTGACATCTAAAAATTATTTTCGATTTGTAAGGTCACTCACTCTCAAAAGCAAAACATATTTCCATTGTTTTTTATTTTTCGACGGATTTATGACGTTGGGGCGAGTTCACCTAATTAATAAGAACCGCCTTCCAACTCTGCTCTGAATTTGTTTTGTTTTCTGCAATTATAGTAATGTGCTAAGATTTTTTTTCCCTGCATAATTCCCTCGTAAAAGAGGAAGTAAAAATAATTAAAGTAATGTTTTGGCTCCCATTTGAAATTGGAATTATGCATGACATGACATAACAAATGAAAAGAGAAAATCACGTCACGTCAATTTGTTTACGACTTCTGCTACATTTGCCCATACCTTCATTCATCCAAAAATAGGGTTGACATCAAAAGCAGGAAAATAAAACGAAATATGAATGGGAATGCTTTTGATGATTTTGGGTCAATACTCCGCTGATGACGTCAGCTACGTAATAATTAAAGTAATGTTTTGGCTCACATTTGAAATTGGAATTATGCATAACATGACATAACAAATGAAAAAAGAAAATCACGTCACGTCAATTTGTTTACGACTTTTCCTACATTTACCCATACCTTCATTCATCCAAAAATAGGGTTGACATCAAAAGCAGGAAAATAAAACGAAATATGAATGGGAATGCTTTTGATGATTTTTGGGGGAAAAGAGAAAGGTTGGATGTGGGTTGACATTGACATGACACAACGATTCATTCATTTATGATGATAAACATAAATATGAAGAGCGCATTCCATTTCTGGGGGAAAAATGTAACCGGGTTCACACGTGTATCCCGAGTATATTTTACTTTAGAAGTTTTGTCAATTAATTGAATTTTTAAGCTTATATCAGAAAATCATGTTTCAGTCAATCCGTTACAAAAAACATCGGTTTATGAATGGAGAACAAATAATGATACATTCCTGCAAGCTTGATATAACCTACAAGCTACAAATTGAAAAAAAAATGTTAAAATATGTTCAGGTTTGCCTATACAAAATGAATCATACTTATAACTGCAGGCACAAATAAATAAGGCATGGGCAACATTATAAAACTGAATAAAACTTTGTCCCAATCTCACACAAAGGTTTTGCATGTCATCAAGCGTCTAGACTAGGATTGCTTTTGTATTACGAAATTCTTACTTAATCAAATTGCATGAAATCTTTCTATTGATCTTTCAAAAGATTGCAAATCCTTTTCTGTAAATTCTGATAAACCAATGTTAACAGCAGGATTGTCTTCAAATAAAAAAATTACATAATCCTTCCGCTTTCTTTTTCCAACGCTGTGCATGATATATTTTTTATAAATGAATTAGTAACCACAATTAAGCGCAAAACCAACAAGACCTGTGCCCACGGTTGTCTGGTTCTAGCAAAATTGAGTAAAGGAAAAAATCGATTTTAAATCAAGTATCATGCGAGTCATTCAATTTAGTAGAATAATAAAAAAAGTTGAAGATTGCGTAAGAAATAAGTAATGTGATCTACTTTTTTTAACGAAAAGTGAATGTAAATACCTTCAAGCTATTTGGATTCTCTGGAGCTGAGAAACGATGTTAAAAAGAAGGGAAGGTAACGCAACGCAAAGGAAAACATGTTCCAAGTCCTCAAAGGGAAGAATAAACTGCGTACTTGACTTTAACTTGAATTCTTGCGTAAATATTTTTGGAATGTTCTATATCAAACCCAAAAGGTACTGATATGATTCCTTGTTTGGCTACCTGTTTGTTTAAGACGTACCTAATAGAAGTTTTGTAAGTTTGACGTTAAGAAAAAAGAGCAAGACTTACTTTTAGATGTACCTACTAAAAACTAAAATTGTCCTCTAATTCAATGGAATGCCTCTTTCAGTCGAAAAAACACTGGAAAATATTTCGCAACTCATTGTTTCATTGCAAAACCTGAATTATTTTCTAGAATTTGGAAATATTTTTAAAGTGAAAACGTTTTAAAGAGGTGTTATGTACTGACTTTGTTCAAAAGGAGTAATATACAATAGATAATGTTGAGGAATAATGGTGGCCTATAGACGGGAACAAAATTCGAAGTGAAATTTTTTTAACTTGCAAAATAAATCCAATTTATTTCCTCAATTAGTATTCCTATTTTACATGGACAGGGAAAAATGAAAGAAAGAGTTTTTAATTTTGTTTAAAAACTTTTCTCTCTCGATTTCTCACAAAAATAAACTCAAATCCCTTGTTGGCGACAGTATTATAAATTGGTTCGGGTGGAGTTAAAGTGTTTGAAAGAGAGTCATAAACAGTTTTAGGAATGGTACATACCATGCGAGCTTGCAAGTGACATTGTATTGTATTTCCTGGTATAAGTACATTCACGCACGAAAGCAAGTCCCAACAAAAACCTTAAACAATGAAAGAAAGAAAAGTTTGTCGTTTGATCATCATTATCACATTCTCAAAGAAAATAATCTAAGGCATGGTTTTCCGTTTTTGTTGTTCTCCGTAACTTCATTATTTTTCAGGAGATAAAAATGATAAAGAAAAAACAAATTATGATTATTATGGCTTTCACGCATGCACCCAATAAGATTAAAATGCCATTGATATTGATAAAATAAACAGAGTACACAGAAAAAAGTTTTTTTAAGGAAAGAAATGGATTAGAATATTATTGTCTTGAAAAGAAATTATGAAACCGTGAATTCTGAAAATCAAGCTTCTTTTAAAGTACATGATATGCAACGCATTTCTTTTACAATATGTTACATCACATTTGTTTTTAACGCCTTACGTATATGCACAAGTAGTAGTAGCCCACAATCGCAATTTAAGATTGAATTGGATGCATTGAGAAATTTCATTCGAATAGAGGGGACAATAGTTGATTGATCAGAGTTAAAAGATTGCTTGGGATGAGATAATTTTTGCTGTTTACTGTAGGTTCTGGTCCAAGATTTAAAAAAAAGTATATAAACTAAAGTTGGGACTTGAAAATTTGCGGTAAAAAGGATACGCTTCATAAGTCATTCTTTTATGCAAAAATTATTCGTTTTTTTTGTTCACATTCCTCGTTTACTTACTACCTACCTAATTTTAGAACTTGAGCCATAAATTCCATTAACTTTTTTTCTTTTAGAAACATGCCTTTTTTTTGTCTCATAACTTCTTTAACCTTACTCATTTATACTCCGCTGGTTTTCTAGGTTTCGGACGAAAAATCTAAAGAAAAAAAGAATTCCCAGTTGTACGAAGGAACTATAATCTCAAGGTGACTGACGATGAGTAAGACCGAAGAGAGTCACATATGTGGATGTGATGTGATGACGATGACGCAATATCATTAGATTAGATTCGCTGGGTAGATTACCGTCGAGTCGAGACAGTAGGAGAAGAGAAAGGTGGCAATGTTGCGTTGCTTCCTCTTTTTCATGAAACAAGGGCACCCGAGAGATAGACATTCTCTTCTGTATAAATATTGGTCTAGTTTAAATTCTAGAGGAGAAAGTGTGCGAATATTTATTTCATGGAACGAAGGATAATGAACCTGTTTCAGTCTCTGATTAAGTAACCCAGTCGCTGTAACATGACGCAAATGTGATTCAGTTTTTGTTTCTGCTTTCTTTTTGTTTCAAAGCATTTTATAGTAAATGACATGATGTGATGGTATCATATTGCATGTTCCAAATTATGTATTCATATCTTGACCAATAATGTTTGAGATTTGAATTGGGCGTTGTGTTCCCAGCATGGAAACTGCCTACTTAAGATTTCCTTCTTGCACTAGCTGCTACTCTTGCTGTGGTTTTGCTTTACATGAGTCCATTATATTTTATGGAGGAGGGGAAACTAGACGCCTGGGAGTTCAAAATTTTAAAATGTCTTTTGATGCATTTGAATTTGAATCTAGCTATTGCGTCAATATTTGGACTGAACTTTAGTAAATATGTACGAAATGAAAAGTTTAGTCCAGGCAGGCTAGAGCTACAGTAAATGCATTCCTTGAAGACCTCCAACTGCGATGATGATNTGTATTCATATCTTGACCAATAATGTTTGAGATTTGAATTGGGCGTCGTGTTCCCAGCATGGAAACTGCCTATTTAAGATTCCCTTCTTGCTGCTACTGTTGCTGTGGTTTTGCTTTACATGAGTCCATTATATTTTATGGAGGAGGGGAAACTAGACGCCTGGGAGTTCATTGAAATGTCTTTTGATGCATTTGAATTTGAATCTAGCTATTGCGTCAATATTTGGACTGAACTTTAGTAAATAAGTATGTACGAAATGAAAAGTTTAGTCCAGGCAGGCCAAAACTACAGTAAATGCATTCCTTGAAGACCTCCAACTGCGATGATGATGATGATGATCGCATTCATATTCAACCATCCATATTATGAAATCCACTGGTCTGGCATTGATTTTATAAAGCCTCTTTTTCTTCTCTTTGCTTGAGAGAACCTTGAAAAAAAGCGGAAAGGAAATTCCATTTCATCTCAGAGGGAAAAGATGAAGATGAAGTCTGTCTGCCGCCTAGCCTTGCCTCCCTGTCTCTCTCTCTGGTTGGTTTGGCCTCATGTCGATTGGTAGTTCATTTGAGAGGATAAGTCGAAGTGTCGAAGCAATTTACAAAGAGAGAATCCGGTTTCCTTTTCCATCTTTCGTTTCCTGCTTTTTAAAAGCCGGTTGGAGTGATGAATGCTTTGCATTCTCAAAAATATTTTGTATCGCTTCTTCATCTCTTTTCATCGGTTCATCATTTTTTTTTGTAAAAAAATCGTTGCATTTTCAAAGAATTTCAATGTGAGTGAACGTCTTTAAGAATTTCAGAGTGCATT
>JAHZMX010001253.1:0-30795 GCA_027743895.1 Seira musarum | reverse complement strand
GGAATCAAGTTGCCAGGATTGCATGGATTAATGGGAAATCCGTACAGTGGAGAACCACAAAAGCTCGCGGAGTTCTAACAATCACAATTATAATGATGCCCCTCAAGCGTGGTGCATGAGAAGAGAAGAAAAAGTTCTTAATTAGGTAGGACTCGAACATGGACAAAAAATAAAATATAAATGAGTAAGATGTGGGAATGCAAAGGGTGATATGTTTATTACTTACAGCAACAATCTATAATGAAATCTATTGCATGGGTATGGGAAAGGAAGGATCATAGCATCGTCTGTCAGAACAACTAGTAAAGAAAACGGGAAGTTTATTGTTGCGCAGTCATTAATGGTTTTGCGTTAAAAACTAGTCTGGAATTACTCTTTGAGAAACCACGTGCAACCACCATAGTTATGGGAAGGTATGTGATGTGTCATTGCGTCATTTATATTTATTGTCTGAGTAAGTCTCATCATTTTCTTATCATGTCAAAAGTAGTTTTATGTCTATGCGGCATACTCAAAACTATTTGTGTATCAGAATTATCTTAATGCGAATTAATCCAAAAACACGCGTCAGCAGACGACGATCACTCTGATTGTGAACAACTTACAATATCGTGGGATATCCTCAGGAAGTAATCAAAGATTCTTCAGAAGTGGATGTCCTCAAAAAAGAGAATATTTATTGTATACATTACTGCATGCATTTCATAACATAAACTCTGCGAAGAGTTGGAGTGCATCTTGTTTGTGGGCTAAAACATTTTGGATTGCGAATTTAGGCAATAATAATGTTTTGTTGTAATGTCCTTAAACTTGATTTTTTCTAGATCTTTACACAAGATTGAGTCATGTTAACCTTGACTCTCGATCGGAACTACTAATGTATCATGTTTTTTCCATTTTCCAGAGAAATTACAGGTATCACACAAGATAAATACAACTCGCACATACATACAATAATGAGTTCCAAGTGTTTTTACCAAAATCGAAGAGTTTATGATTTTTGTGTCTACTAGCCTAACTAGTCATTGGATGAAGCTATTTGATAATTCTTTTTGCTCAACAGATTTGATTCAATAGCTGAGAAAAAACTAGCAGAACAAGATGCTACAAGTATATATACCTTTGAAATACAAAAGAAGAAGAAGATTCCGTAAAATCTTGATATTTTGTATTAAATGCAGGATAGAAGCCAATTCAGAATTTCATTGTTTTGACAAAAAATGAAAAATCGGAATTTTTTCTGGGAAAAATTATTACATGTCTAGTTCAATGATGACATGGGATCGTGAACCGGCGTCAAAACTTCATGGTATTTTACTTACGTAAGTAATATAATAAACGTGTGAAAATGACGAAAAACACTGACTAGATGTGATTTGAAGAAATCAACAAAATTTCTTGCTTGATCGTATCGCATAGCCCCGTGCGAAATTAATTAATCGTTTGCATTTATTTACCGGAGAATTAAGAAATGCCTAATGCTGGAATACTGGATTACCCATGCATGCACTTTAATTTCTAACAGATGGCAAAAATGATATCGTACATTAATTTGATCGAATTTTGAAGGTGAACACGGCTGGCAAGTGTTAAGCACGAGTTGGTGCTGGATATAACTGCAGTCAAAAATAGGCAGCAAGCCCAACATACGTAATTCTGGGCAACTGGAATATGCAATGAGAATTAAAGTGACAATGCATTTGATTTCCGGTAATGCTGATTGATTGTATGAATAAAGTATGCGGAGATGGATAGAAAAACGCGTGACAGTGACAATGTTAAGTGTAATGCAAAAAATAACACAAGAAAAAGTTGGCCTTGACCATGACTTCAACAAACTTTTTTCGAGTAACTCGTAAAAGTTCTGACTAACAACATTGTCATCGTTGGCTCATCAATCATCAGTAACGTCTTTCCGGTTGGAAGAATGCAATTAAAACTAACCTTACACTTGAATTCATGACAAACAGTATGGACGTACTATAATATGTATGTACTTAAAAGCTAGGAAATTCTTCAAACGCTGTAATCAAGAGTTTTAATTTGGATGATGTTGAATGTGTGTGAAAACGTTTTTCTTTTAATTTTTGCTATGTAATTCGTATTCTAAGTTTAGTAATCACTACATAATAATGTCTTTTAATATCCATAAAAATTAAACAAAAAATATTTTTATATTAATTTACATGTAGACGTGAAGTAAACTAATTTCACAATATCATGCGAATAAGATAATGTACAAAAAATGCGCACATATAATTTATACAAAAAAATAAACCATTAGCTTCTGACAGTTGCTAATTGTAAAATGGATTGTAAGTCACCCAATGCGCTTTTGTTTGATTTTGTGCTGTTTTATGGGACGTAAACAAAGATTTGTAAGTCTCACTGGCATTAGGATCTTTTGAAACACTATAATTTGTCAGGTTCTTGGGTGTTTCGGCAGCAGCAGCTTTTGCTGAAGATGTATCAGCGCAAAGCTTGGATTTCTTTGAAGGAATGCCCCTTTCTCCATTTGATCTAGACGAGCCTGGTTCGCTAGTGGGAGTGTTTGACGAAGATGAGTTGCTTTCTTCCTTAACCTTAACTTTATCTACTCCATTCGTGTCCGCATTCACGACTTCAGTTTCAGCTTCACGTTTTTTACCTTTCTTATTTTTCTTTGCGAGAGCTCGTCGAGTTCCCATTTTTTCGGCCTGCCGTTCAATTTCTTCTTCATCTGTGGGATTGATTATGATGACATCATCAAAACTAAATGGCTTTTGACATCTGCAGATTGAAATAAAAAATTAATAAGAAAGGACTTCTAACAAATAATGATAGCAATAAAAATTTCAACTCTTCTTACTTCAAACATTCCGAGACGTCCCCATTTCCCTTCTTTAATTCCTTCAATGCCTTGTCACTCAAGACACAGCCGCATGCCCAAATGAAGCAAAACTTGAAGGTCCCATTCATTTCTTGGCTAGAAACTGGGCAAATCCATTTTGATTTCTGGGAATCGATGTAAGCATCTCCAACTTCAGCACTGGAAGAAGCTGAGTTCCATGCTGGGTTCTCAGTAAGTTGAAGTTCCTTTACGTCCTTCAGGGTGCGAATGTGAGCGGCGATAGCTGGGGTTCCTTCCGCTTTGTTCAACAAAGTTTCCAAAACAGATTCCTTACTGTAAAGTCGACCCAACTCACACGAGACCACAGGTGGTTGTAATGGCTGTTGGGAAATGGCGCAATGCTTCCATCGGAATGTTCTTTCAGCGGTTTTATCTTTCTGTAATTAATTTAAAAAAAAGGTTAAAACATTACAGGACAAAAATAACTTTATTTATTTAGAAAGCTTTCTAACACTGCTACTGCACCCGACTTTTACCTGTTCAGGCTTCTTTTTCGTTTTTACAAGTTCATCTCGCTTCGGTATCGTTCCTCCATCACACCCCATTGCGAAATATAGTAATGGATATTTTCCCTTTTTGGTTAATTAAAAAATCTCCTCTACTTAACTTTTGCAGAATCTAACGAATGAATGGATCAGTGTCGTTTTGCAATGAATTCTACCTGAAGTAGTAGCTTTAGCTCAGATTTTTTAAATAATTAATACTTAACTTCATCAAACCTTTTAAGATAATCATAAAATGATTAAATTGTTTGTATTTTGCTAGTTTGAAGAAATTCTTGTTGACGTTTTAAATGAGTGAACACCTATGTCTTGTATCCTGATATGTTGTACTAGGAATGTTTAAGTTGTGCGCCGTTTAGTGGGTAGTATCTTTAGCTCAGATTTTTTAAATAATTAATACTTAACTTCATCAAACCTTTTAAGATAATCATAAAATGATTAAATTGTTTGTATTTTGCTAATTGGAAGAAAATTTATTCTTGTTGACGTTCTTGTCCTGTATCCTGATGTTGTACTAGGAATGTTTAAGTTGTGCGCCGTTTAGTGGGGAAGAACGAAACCATTTGTGTATGACAGAGAAAAATAGGTACACAGAGGCATGTCTTTGTTCATTTTTTACTTCACTTTTGGTTGGCCTGGGCTGGGCTCACTAATTCAGATTCATAATGGCGAATAGGCAGGCCATTTTGTTCATTTGTTCTGAAGTTTTCAAGGATACTAAAATTGTTTTAAAATAGCTGCTACAGTTTAGTTAGTGCATGAAGTTTCAGAAAGTACTTAATTACGGAAAAAGATTTTGCATCTATACAAACTAGGTATTTTAAACGTAGGGAACAGGGATATTTTTTTTTGAAAAGTACACAGCATACTATTTCACTAAAAATCATTTCTCGGTCAGCGTAATAAGGTGTCACAAAATCTATCAAAATGGATAACTCTGGATCTCTAGCACATCCACAAGCCCCAATGTTTAACCCAGCTATGGCTGCAGTCCCAGCACCAGCTCCTATTATGATCGTTAATCCAAATGCACCTCCACTCATGAATGAGCCGCAAAACCTAGAAGACCTTATCTATAATGCAGAGATTACCGATCAGGTAATTGAAGTTGGTGATAAGGGCCTAACTACAGCCGAGAAGGATAAGTATGATCAACTTGGATCAGTTCTTGTGACAAAAGAAGAAGTTCCTCCAGGCACCAATCGACGCTTTGCAACAAACCTTCACGAAAGCTTCCGAATCTGTCAAAGGTTTCTAGCCGTTCTCAGTAGAGTCCCAATCGGAAGCTACCAGAAGGACGACACCGAAGTCATTTTTGAATTTCGTTGGACTACTTTCCGAGGCTATGCTTTTTTCACTTCAAGCATTTTATTTGCCCTGATTTTGTTGCTTACATCAATTAACATACTTTGTACAATGATAAACTTTCCCACTCAACCCAACAACTTTACCGCGGATTGGGATAAGTTTGTTGATCCTCTTACCGCAAAGGTCGACTGGGAGCCCTTATTTTCAACCCTGGCATACCCAAAACGTCCCAAGGTGATATCGGGCCAGCGTTTCAACAACACCAAGAACAAGGTTCTATTGAGGGCCGAGGAAATGTTTCTCTTTCGGAGGAATTTAGCACCATCCCTCATGATTCTTTGCTGTCTTGTACATATTACGATCAGCGACTTAAAGTTGTAAGTGAAAAGTGACCATAAATCAAATATTCTGTGCAGTAAATACTTTTTAATGTAATATTTTTTATTGCACTTGATAGATTTCGTCGTCGAGAATTTGTCGCCACTTATCTCTCATATTGGGCTGAGAGCGTGGAAATAATGAAAATCGATGCTGCCGGAGATGTAGGCAGATATTGCAATAATTTCTTATTCTATTATGTCTTCTGGATTTTCCTCTTCGTTGGTGTGAATGCTATCAACCTTGCGCCTGTTTCATCTGGTTGTTACCGTTTTACCTGATTTTGAAGTTGGAGCTGTCCACAAAAAAACTTACTAGGCATACTTATATTTTATTTCGGTTTTATTTCATTAGGGTCCCCAGTTGCATTTGCGATTCTTTGGTTTCGGTGTTTTTATCCGCCAGCGTACGCTCTTCCTGATGGCTTCATCTTAGGTTTTCGGATAGCCGGATCTATCTTCTATGCTTACATTATGTTATGCTCCAAAGCATATGTATTCTTTTTCCTCTTTGTTTGTCGGATCTTAAGGACATCTTGCATTGTCTGGAACGAAAGACTTGAATCAGTTTTTACAATCGAAGAGAGGAAGAAAACCAGGGCAGAAAAATGTACTTCACGCACAGGTCAGAGTTCCGAAAAACTAACGAAAATTCCATGCATAGGTTTGGGGTTTTGGATTCTGGATGATTCAGCCAACTAAAAAATTTCTATAATCCCAAAAATCTTAACAAACCAATCCAAACCCAAGAATGTTCTGTGTATTCCATGCATAGGTTTGGGGTTTTGGATTCTGGATGATTCAGCCAACTAAAAAATTTCTATAATCCCAAAAATCTTAACAAACCAATCCAAACCCAAGAATGTTCTTTGGATTTTTTATATGACGTTTTGACTCTTTTGGATCGTCCAAATGAACCAATTTTAAGACAATTTTGCATGGTTTGTCTTTTCCCCCAAAAGTTCAGTTGTATTATCTCTAACTTGTTTATCAGTTGCTTTGTTAAAAATCTAAGCTTTGAATACAGGAATTTGGGCTTGAATTATAATAAAAGTCCAGGTGTTATAAACGCTTAAACCATAATCAAAATCTTAATCCAGATAAGTTTATTCAAAATCCATTCCATGGCTGAGTAAAATCTTGGATTATCAATCTCTGCAGGCTACGATCATCTATTCAGAGATTATGTCAACATACTGGACTTGATGAACGGAGCAAACACACTTTTTACGAACATTTTGGAATCCTACTTTTCCGTATCACTTGCCACCATCGTTTTTGAAGTGTATTATTTAGTCAGACCTATATTAAGTGGACAGGAGGAGTTCACGAAGGCATTTTGATACTCAAAATTATATGAATCTCTCTGAGATACATATTTTCTCACGTGACATTCTATGCTTATCCCTAGGCACGCGTTTTGGACATGTCCGTTGTTGCAGTCGTCCTTTTTAATTCAATAATGGTCTTTAACTGTATTTCATGAAAATTTCTTGAAAACTGAAAGAATAATTAAGTGATGATTATTTTTTTAATTAAAAAAACCAAGGTCTTCTACCTTGTCACAGTTGCTGCTGCGGAAGTGAGTGTAGCTGCGGCTGACGGACTGGAGATAATCAGACGCCAGGGCATTATGGGTCACAGATCTGATGAAGAGATGCATTTTATGATAAGCGTGTACATGAGCTTCACAGGTCATTTCGATTCCTCTTTGATTGGAGGAGGATATTTTGTTCTCAACAAGCAATTTTTAATCGCAATCGCAGGTATGTATTTCTTATTATTTATTCGTAATTTGACCGTGTAAGCTTTTAAATTTTAGCTCATTATCGACAATATCGACTATTTACAGGAGCACTTATTTCGTACATTATCATCATCTTTCAATTTCAACCTACTTTGGGTGTGGATGATAAAGATCAAACGGTCCTAGTCGGAATAAACAGTGAAAATCCAAAAGATGTTGCTAATTATAGGGCTTTAGTATTCCACTTGGAAAATACATGGTATTATTTTAAAGAGCAAGAGCCAGGGTACTAGTTATTAGTAGCTTCGATAAATTGAAGCAGGTTAATTACTTTTGTTAACAATATAACAGAAAATATATATTTGCTATTTATTCAAAGTAAACTACAAAAACTAAGCGAATTTTAATTACTATCATGGTGTTGTATTTATCTCATACTGCCCCATATCATAACAGTTCAAGAACTTCATAAATAAGCATACAAGAAAGTCGGTAGAAAGAAAGTGCAAAAAAGTGTGTTTAAGACGCTTGAACGGCTTGAATTATTCTTATCTCTATCAGGAAATAAGTGCATTTTGCTGGAGAAAGAAAGTTTCTCAAAACTTTCCTGTGATCAGTAGTAACAATGTTATCTCAAACTGATATCAAAAAGAGCTTGAATCTCGCGAAAATGATGATGCAATATAATCGCAATAGTAATAACCATTTTCTGCGCTATCTCCTCTTTACCATCGCCTCGATACCAGGCCACTGTAATTTCCTTCTATGTCAAAAAACTGGGTCAGAAATCTGCCTCTGAGCCAGAGACAGAGTCATAGCTTTGCATCCCCATCAACTGGCACACACAAAACTAACTTTTTTTTGTGAGTTTCGAAGGAAAGAAAAATGTGTCCTATTTTTTTCTTCCTTTCTTTCTATCTGTTTTTCTTCTCCGTTTACAATATTATTACATGCATATCATGTACTTACACTTTTTCCACTCTCATTCATTCCTATTTTCCAACTGAATGATTTGCTTCACTGAGCTTGAAGGTTGCAAGTTTCAAGCTTTTGTATTGCAGACAAACAAAACTGAAACCCAAACCTCCCACCTATATTCTTGCTCAACAACAACCAATTTTAAAAGGCGTTATAGCATAAAAGCATCTTTTTGAACTTCCGCCGCACATACCTTCTTCTTCCTCATTTCAAGTATCCATACAAGAAAAGATTCAAATTTTTCCTTTGAGCTAGGGAGGAGCTCATGTAAGGAATTTGGAATTTCATGTACAAAGTCAAGTATACAAATTCAAATGCTGAGTAAATTTCACCAATTGCAAAAATGGATTGCGACTGATTTTTAAAAAAATATATATATATTTAGATCTACTTCAAATATCTATCATTTGAAGCTGTAATTTAGCTCCTGCATTCACCATTGACAATTCGATACAACGAACGTAAAAGTTTTCCAAACATTTCACGACAAATCTTGCATCATTTCATGAAACCGATGATCCTCAATACTTTGCTTTACATAAGTATAGATACTTCGCGGAACTGAATTCTTTTCCATTGAAAAAGCCAGGATAACCCCATTCAAAAGAAAAGAGCAACATTTTTTCAATTCTTTTCCTTTCACACGCACTTCACCTAATAGATAAAAAGCAATGTACAGTGAGTACATAGTTATATTGAAAGTGTTCCGCTGTAGTAATTTCATCATTGATTTCGCAGCTTGTTCCTTCCTGTCCTAGTCTCCCCGAGTGAAGAAATTTATCTTGCCGTTTTCTTCTGAAAACACATTGCAGTTGACAGCTGACCTACTGCCCCTCAACTCAAACTTCCTCCAAGCAAATAGGGTCTCGGCCACCGTTACTAGTCCAAGTGTAAAGAGAACATTGTTTCATTTCATTATAGACTGCGTTCTGCGTTTAATCGTCCCTATTATGTACTATTAAGTAGATACTTAATATTTTTTCCCTCTGTATTAAAATCACTCGCGAGTAGTGAATCTGGAGCGAATTCATCTCTCGTAAAATTTATATTGGCAATATTCCAGCTTCAACGAGATTCAAATGATTCAAATCAAAGGCTTTATCGTGTGTCCTCAGGATACATTCTACAACAACAACCCATTTTCCTCATAGAGCCAAAGTCAAAGGGAAAGTGCGATATAGAATGGGTTCTAAGTAATAGTGCGATAGTCTATACGACTATCATCTCCCATCTTCCTGCATCTCACTCTTCTCTGGAGAATATTTGGTTCGAGAAATTGCAAGGGCTTTTTTAATAGGAAAAGTAGGACAAGCGTTTGTGCAACACTTCAGCTCCCTTTTTCCGTTACAATTACACTTTCATGTTCACCACACAAGTAGGAACGAACGATGATGATAATACAATTGGGGAAAATGTTCTTTGGTCTCGTAAGAGGAAGACTGTTTCTCTCTCGAGTGAGGGACTGTCGTAAAAACGAGAGAATTGGGGCATTTAGTCCATTTCATCTGATTTTATTCAAGGCAAAAGACACAATTAAACTGTTTACTTGGAACGAACCAGACCTACCTCATCCAAATTCTTTGAGAGTAGAATTGGCAGAAAATTTATGAATTTCTCTGGAATATCTTGGAAAAATGTAAGTAAGTTAAGGACACAATGAGATTGAGATCATGTAAACAATTTATATTGTGAGTGTCTCCAGAGAAGAGGAAGAGGAAAAATATTGTGCAAACATCATAACAACATTGTTTTTGCTTTTCGTGTCGTCCTTATTTGGAAAACCTGACAATAAAATTTACACACCATGTTTTTTTCTTCAGAAAGCTTTTTTCAAAGGTAGGTTTTATTGCAAAACTGTGACGAGTTTTTAAAACGTTTTGAAAAGTTATTTTGCGGTCTGATACTTCCTCTCCTCGCTCCAAATACTTAACCGACTGCATATACAATGTGAAATTGCAATTAGCCACATTTTTTAACGTTTCAAAACTAAAGTAACTTCCACCTTATAATATACCTACATATTTTCGACTCTCGCCAAAATGCATTTTCTTGCCGAATTTTTGCGTCGTTGTGTTTGTAAATATTAAACGTTTAGTAATAATGTAGCCCCACGTCATTCCACTCATGTATTTTTTTACTTCGCCCACCTTGGTAAAACAAGGTTTGTTTGATGTATGAAACACGTCGGGGTAATACGATACTGCATACAGTTCATTGCAGAAGATGATTCATTATATTTTCAAAGAAATTATGAGTGTTCCACCCAACAGAGATAAGGAAGTCGTTATTACCGCTCCCACTCCCACAATAGTAGTATTTGTTGACTTCCTCGTTGTCTCACCTCGCCACAACCAAAGTCGCAAACTCGAGATGATCATTTCGTGTTAATGACAATTCATTACGCGATTCCACTGAAGTAAATGTGCTCAAATCTCCCAAGTTGTATTTGATGGTGGTTGTACGGACATGAACATTAGAGAAAATCACCATGCAATTTTCTCTTCTTGTGAAAGTTGATGCCTTTTCCAACAACGCTAACAACCTAAATCATATTAGATTTCCTATTCTACAGACAAAAGCTGGAACAATAATAAAAGCTTTTTCCATCTCATTTTCATCGGCTTCATTTCAGCGCCTACAAATCCGAAAAGCAATAATCTAGATATGCATTAGTAGTATAATAATAAGTACGTAATCCGAGATGTAAGAGGCAGCTTAAATCCCCAAGCTTCCTTCAATGATGAGCTTGATCCATCATAAAGTAAGATATGATTACATAACCACATGCCAGTCAAAACAGGGCTAACGGCATCGTTTTCCTAAAAACGTACGCATTTTCACCTAAGCTTGCCTGTATTTCCTGTTTATTCACACCGTAAATTCAGAGATAAATGGTGAAATGAGATAAGCTCGTCATCTCGCTGTAAATCTCTGTGTAAGATTTTATTCCTCAAACCGAGAGGGCGAGAAAAATTGTCTCATCAGCTGAAAAAAAAAATCCTTTTTTATGTGAAGATTTTGAAAAAGACTTAAAAATACTTACCAAGTTCTCAGATGCGAACATTGCGACACGTGTCTTTATATTCCATATAAAACCATGGATGATGAAATAACTTTTTTTTTCGTGCACTTCTTTACCTCTTGCTGGGCTCGAGATCGAAACTAACGACCAAAACACAACTCTATTGTACATACAATAGCAAATGGTGGTGATCATTATCCTCCAAAGTAGAAGTTTCTTGTGGAGCACATCCGATTCCGTTTTGACTAACAAAGTCTCTCGACTTCGATGTTTCAGTCTCACAAGAAGTACAAGCCAAACCAGGGAAGCCATCCCATCATCATTTTCCCTTTCTCATGGAACTAGCATCTTTGCAAGAAGACGTAGGAAAAAAGTAGAAAAAAACGGCGAACTCATCCGAACTACTATAACTTCACAGGCTGGTGCTGAATGATACGAAAAAATAGTGAGTGAGTGAAAGAGAAACAGCGTTTTTTGGTAGAAATTTCACGTAGCTCTTATTTTTTCTCTAGTTCATCGAATCTCATCTAAAACAGACTCCGTCCTTATAAAACGGAGTGGATTTTCTACAAGCGGTTTCAGACTTTCCTGGACACCGTTCGGGAAACAACTCAGCTCTAAGAGGACTTGCACGCCAGGCCGAAGGCTTGCATTTCGTTTTTATCCATTGTTAATTAAAACGTGAAAATAAAAAATGAGAGTGTTGAGGTTGTACTTTTTCCTCGAGCCAGACTTTTTAACACAATGTTAATCTCGTTTTTATAATCACTACTGCTTAGTTCAAGGAAAGTGAAGTTACGTGCATCTGACACTTAATTTGATCAGATTTAAATCACTCAACATCAAAATGACTGTTAAAGATTTCTATCCCAGCAAGCGTTATTATGGCAGGTATGTCTTTTTAACTTCTCTTCCTATATTCAAATACATGTCAATCAAAAAACTATTTCTATTTTTCCATCCTTTTCTAACAAATCCATGTCATTAATTACATGTACATGCACACATAAGCTTACTTGACTATGTTCAGTTCACACTTTCCATTTTCACCACAAACCATACTAAATTATTATACAAACCTTAGATTTAGATAGTAAAACCTAAAATGAAAAGATATAAATATAGACAGCACCCAGTATCCAAAAGCACTCAATCTACTTCAACTCTACTCTACCTCTAATTAAAACAAAGCTGTAGTACATTTACAATTTTTGCCGTATTCGTAGCGTAGCAGTCAATACAGTAGTATTTTTCACTATCAATTTGATTGAACTTAAGTTGGCCACATTGTCGAGAAAAAGAAATCTAAAGCCTTTTCCGGTAGGTAAATTGTGTAGTACTCTTCCCACGAACAGCTTAAGTCCTCCTGTTCCCTTCGTGTAAGAAAAACGAAAGCCTAGTTGACATGTTTCACATGCCTTCTTTTTTTACCCCGAAAAATTTATGGATCTCTGGAGGAAACTATAGAATGTAATACGCTACGCTACTACTCACCAGCTATTTTTCCACCGTTCCACTTGAGAGAATAGGATCACGGGGCTAATAAAAACATAGCAATGTTGCTTCAGTTTGACTGCTTATTCCTTATTTTTTTGTTTGGTGATGTGGTTCCATTTGCAATTTGCAATGATAGAGTTTGAACTGGTAGTACATGTACTATAAACTAAAAGGGTTTATGCCTGTGGCAGCAGGGTAAACAATAATAAAAAGTCAAAACAAATATGAACAGGAGCGGAAGCAATTTAGGGAAAAAGTTTGCATTTTTCTTCCACAATAAAGTTGATCTCTCTTATGGTTCCAGGGGCTTTGTAAACAATATTATCTCTCAAGAAAAATGAGCAGGTTTATTTTCAATCTAGTCATGCTTTTATGACTCAGACTAAATTCATCCTCTTTTCATTACCTTTATGACCTTCGTAATTTTTTTATGAAATGACTTTCAAATTGGCGCGTGTTCTACTCAATTTTATTAAAACAGTATTTCATTCTATATACCCTTGCTAGCATCATGAATACCGCATCAGGGCAGAACATATTAGATTATAATTTTTAAGAATAGTATAACACTTAAGGTATGTAGAAAGCGTCTTCATTAGATTTGCCAGTAATAATTTCTCATTAGTTGGAAAAGGTCCATCATCATTCGTTTCAAAAAAGGATGACGTAAGTACATTTTGCACAGGTCTTGTTGTCGGCTAGACACTAGAGCCACATTAATATAAAGACATTATCAAAGGCATCAAACTTTTCACAACTAAAATCATCTTTCATAACTCTTCCTCTGTGTACGTTTCTCTTTCTATGACATAAAAGCTAACATAAAAGATAACTTATTACACAACAAAAATTTATCTTTGTAAAACTGCCAAGAAAATTCTCGTGCTCACTCACAAGATGCAAATTGATCCGTCCAGGTATGAAGAAAATTTCCCTTGTTTTTTCTCTTCCTTTCAGTGTAAAGCTGACGAGGACAGCGTATGTAAAAGCTGCACTTTTTCATCTTCACTTATGCTCGTCTTCTCTTCTTCTCCTCCTGCACTTTCTTTCTTGACACACTTCACT
The DNA here is from genome assembly GCA_027743895.1 of Seira musarum. NCBI lineage: Eukaryota > Metazoa > Arthropoda > Collembola > Entomobryomorpha > Entomobryidae > Seira > Seira musarum. Next base: position 17,408 of record JAHZMX010001253.1, on the reverse strand, counting down.
TCTCTAAAAAACTGACTAACCATAAGCAAAGCTTCAAAAAATATTTCACCTTCCTTTATCTTGTATTTTGACAATTCAATCTCTTGTATTACTCATTCTCTTTGATGTTGGTTTAACTTTGAGCCTAAATGAACTTGTAAAGTGAAAGAATTCCCGAAAATATATATGTGAAAAAGTTGCTTTCTCCACATTAAAAATTCATAATATTAAACTATACTGAAATGTCCTACTCAGGCAGCGTGGGCAGGCAAACTATAGGCTCACTGGGCTCATCAGAAGACTCGACAAATAGCAGTTGGAAAAAGCCCACGTTCTCTGAAAGACACCCCAAAGTCGTTCGTAGTCTGACTGTTGTTGCCTACATTTTCTGCGTCTCTCTCGCCGCGATTCTATTAAGCGCATATTATGTTGTAATATGGACCCCAGCCGCAAACTCGGAATCAAGTAAAGTTGTTAGTGTGAACACAACTTTACTACCTTGTCCAGGCTACTACCCACGACCTGAGGGAGAGGAGCCCGGACAATATCGCTATGTGCCCCACACAAGCTCCTACAGAAAATCTGGTCATCGAGCGTTTGTACCCAGACCCGTGTCTATCCATGGTCACTCACTACTTCCAAAGGCTGCTGCGATGAAGCAGGAAAAACATGAAAACAATGGAACCAGACGAAATGAAACTGTTGACAGAAACAAGATTGGTGATGACTCCAAAGAGTTTACCATTTCCTATCCGGACCTTCTGCAAGATACAACAGCTCCAACACCTGCTACCCGTGTAACATTTCAAGACAAGCATCATGTGAGCAAGAGATTTGTGCCGAATGAAAAACTTTTTCATGACGATGATGATGTTGATGATGCTCCAAAAACCTCGGATTCAATTATTCTCCAAAAACTACTTGACTCGAAATATATTGAAAAGAGAGCTCGTTGGTAGCAGAAGGTTCCCATCCAGTGAAAGAAATGATCTGGGAAAATGTGAACGCAACACTTGATACTTTTAATACACAATAGTGAGTATATGATATGATGATGATGATACGATGCACACATGTAACGAGAGACTAAAAAAATTAATTTTTAATGTGTCGTTAGTCGTTAATATATACTCGGTGGAGTGGCTCATTCATTGACCACGATTCATGTTTTGTAGTATTAAGAATAGCAAAAAGTTCAATTGAACCATGCATGAACGTTGGTAAGGAGGCTGTTGAGAATTCTTGGGAGCATTTTTCATTCCTAAACATTACTTATAACATCCAACTCATTATTCGTTTGGATGCAAAGAAATTAATAAATGACAAGCATACATATTTTATTGATTAAGTGTCAACTTTCAATTTAGCCATTGTTTCATATTAAGACTTTTACGAAAAAATAGTAAATGGCTGAACACTTTACATGACAAAAGAAAAGTTTTCAAAGAATGAACGTGTGTATATTCGTCCGAATGAAGTACCACGATAAATTGGATGATAGATTACGATGTTTCCATCAAGGTGTACTGCTGAGCAGGTCTCTTGCAAACCAGGATGGATATGATTATAACGTAATATGAATATGAATGATGAATATTTTTCTATTAGTGTAAAATACTTCTACGATCGTTTTTGAGAAGTTTAAACATTTTAAACTTTAGTTTTAGCTATACTCATTATGGTTTACGATTTGTGGATTTCATGGGTTTCAGCATTTTTAGAATAATTCCTGTTAATGCACAATGTTCTACAGTTTCCTTAATTTTGTGATCAAGTAGTTTAAGTTTGAATTTAGACCAGTTAATATTTTAATGACGTGATCTGAAATAGTGAGAGTTACGTGTTGGGGCCTTTGGTTAATCTCGATTTTTCGCCAATTAATTGGGTATCAACCATTAGACCATATATGTATTCAACTGCTACGGAACAAAATTTAAATTACATAAGCTAGAAAAATGAAGATTAAAATGTTAATTATGTTAATCATTTTGTTACTTTCACACATCCTAGTTGTATTAATTTTTATGAGATATTTTTCTTATTCAATAAAGAGTTTATTAAACATCATTTGATGGTCAAAATTTTTTTGTATCCTTCCAAACGCAGGGGTGTTTTGAGAACAAAACAATTTTTAAGTAAGAATTTATTACATAATTTTTTTTAGAATGGATGTTGGCGCAGACGGATTTCCTCTTAAGAATCACACGGCTGATTTCAAAAGCATGCAAAGTTTGCTGGCACTATACATATAATTTCAAGAAGAATAAATTTTTTATTTGTTTATTGTATCGCTCACACCAATAATTATATTGATTAAGACTACTACAGATAAAGATGAGTTCTTTTTCAAAGCCAGTTTCATATACTTAAACAAAAGGATCAGCATCTTATCGTGATTCTACTTGTCCGTTGCATAATGTTTCCAAGAATCACCTTCACCTGACTCAAATGTCAAAACCAGCTCCAGTACAACTAGCAGCTGCACCCACCACAGGTAAGTACACGTTCACTACGTCAATGCCTCAACTTTAAAGCCGTTACCCCTCATTATTATCATTCATATGTCCATGAGATTCCCAATGAGCAATTTGGATGTTGAATACTAGGATATCATGATGATTTTAGAACATACCAGTACAAGCCATCATCATCTTTTTATTTTAACTTAACACCATCAATCCCACGAGAGTAAAGAACCCTTCTATGTCTGCACTGTAAGTCCTGATCAAAAACTTGTCTACCTTGAGAACATATTCTTCCAAGAAGGTGAAACGCTATGAGTTCTCTCTCTTACTTAGCTCTTCATTGGTCACCAAAAAGACAAGCAATGGTATGCCAATCGAAACGGATTTGATATTATTATATTACTTCTTCCATAATGATTGCAAGTAAAAAGAATCACGCAACCAATATCAAGAAAGCAATATAACGAACACTCAAATTGTCCACGAACATTGTAGCAATTTGCATTATGTGAGCAAAAAATTTTGATCATTTTGTAATCTAAAAGCATGGACAGGTAAGTTAATTGAATTGGGATAAACATTAAATAATTATAAGTAGAGTTTTTGTATTCTATGTATGTAAGTAGTGTAGAAAACATTTAAAAGATTTAAGCACCGAATTGAATTTTCAAAATATTATTTGGAAAATTTGAATTTTTGATGACGTCCATGTTGAATCGGCCTACACATCAGGTGCTGGTCACATTAGCATTAAATATGCTAAACTATACAGTCATAAAACTCATTAAAAATATAGAAATCTTCCAGGGTGATTGTGTGACCGATTCACCGACTAAACCAGTAATTAGCACCATTCCATTTCCTAAAAGATTATTTGCTAACAATTTTCCGTTTTCCTTGACCGTGGCCAAGAAATTATTAACATGTTTATGACAAGAGAGAAATGAATCTTTCATAAATATGTTTGTACCACTAGCTTTATTGCTCCTGCGGTTTGCAAGAACGCACGAGATTATTGGATCTAGTTAGTCTTCAAAGTACATTCTACAAACACCTTCATGGCTCAGTCCCATCACAGACCTTGCTCTTCTTGCCATTTGTTTGGAGTTATATCGTTTCATTACTTAATCCAAAATGAGCTTGTGCATCCATTTCCTCCCAGCTAATTAAATGCCATGCCGTGTGGCAATTGTTTAGATTAGAATTAATGAGTCATTTTTCCCACGCATGTTATTTCAAAAACAATTTATTTTGGAAATATATCCAGAAACATAGTACTTTTTTACGAAGCATTTATCACATAAGTAAAATCAAGAAGTAATTTTCCCAAAAACAACGAAAAATTTCGTGTTTTCGTTTTGGATATAATTGATAAAAAAGTCCAAACACTTTAATCATTTGTCTTCAGGAAATGTTGAATTATGAAACTGAATTTCCAAATTCGTTGATCCGTCAAAACACATTTAGGTTAGTTAGTGATAGCATTGAGCACTCCGTCTTCATGCGCAGTTTACATCATCATGAATGAATTCTAATTAATAAATTAGAAATGGTGACATGCTTCACCTTGTCCTCCCAGCGACCAAACAAAACGACTTTTTCCTTCAGTCAAGCATGTACGCAATACATAAGTCAAATCCTTTTTTGTCACTCTGTGCGAAAAGAACGGTGAAGAAAATGAAGTAGCTAGCATAATCATGGATGAATACAAGTTCATGCAAAGGAAACCGCACAGGATTACTTCATGTGCAACTTGTTTCTTGCTTACTTCAGCAAGATGAATAATACTCCATCCGGCCGGAACTACTATATTAGAAGGAATGTGAATGAAGGCAATCCGCTTCCCATTCTCAACATAATCATAATCTCACAATCACCCAACGACTTTGTCGACAGGTGTAGAAAACGTTACTGGAATGCTGCTGTTGTTGCATTAAAATTTGCATCATATTTAATTCTCAAGTTCAGGATCGCCCTCAATGAAACAAATTACATTTTGGTGGATCGTTGTGTGTAGCTTTCCACTCCACCTTTACTATACTTCCCATTTTCCTTCTTTCCAACCAAAAGTAAATCTTGTTGAAGGTGCTCATGAATGTACTCCAAAATTGGACACAATGTTGTAAGATGAATGTAACTGTACAGCGAATTTTTTTGGGGTACATTAATTTCAATTTTGCCAAAAGACATTTATCCGTTTCATTTTCTTTCTCAGTCAGTTGTGTTCATGCATGTACTTCAGACTTGTTTCTAAAAGTTGAAAAAAAATCACACAAAAGATATAGACGTGACTTTCCTCTTTTGTGTGAGCAAAACTTTAGGACGAGAAAAATAAAAAAAAAGCTGCAAAATTTAAGAATCCAGTCTTGAGAACAACTCCGGCTGAAAAGTTTTTCCAGAGTTGACGTGTTAAACAGGGTTCATGCAAACAATTTTTTACATCTTCTTTCCCGACACGTTCTGTGACAGTAAGAGCTTTTGAGTGGAGCGAGGAAAAAGGCATAAAACATTTTTCATTCATCCATCGTTATTCATGCGAAAGCTACAATCGGGCTGTGTCTTACGGACAAGCACCTACTTCACATCTCCAGTTTTTTCTTCTTGGCAAGCGGAGTTGCCATTTAAAATGTTCCATTTTTATTAGGCTTTTAAATCCCTCTAAATTAAATTCCTCAATTTTTCTTCCATTCTCGTTTTTATTTTATGCAAAAATGGCAGTAGTTTTTCTCTTTAATTTAATGTGTGCAATCGTGTCGTGTGACCCGTACTACACACCACCAGCTTCAAAGCCTTACCTACAAGAGAACACATTCATACAGGAGATACGAAGAGCGAGAAATCTAGAACTTGATAATAGCATCGCCATCGCCCCACCGCCGCCCCTTGTGACGACTAAAGCAGGAGCCCTTGAAGGATATTTTATGAAAGTTGAGAATGGAAGGGAAATTTATGCCTTTGAAGGCGTTCCATATGCGGAGGCACCAACTGGGAATGGAAGATTTAGAGTGAGTGGTCGTCATCAAAGTCCAAAGAAAATTAAAATCTTAAGAAAAGGATGTGAAAAGTTTATTTCTCCAATAATTTCCACATTTAGGCTCCGATACCAAAAAGACCTTGGAATGGAGTGAGGCAGGCAAAGAAACCTGGACATCTCTGTGTGCAATTGCATACGGCGAAACTAAATCGTGTCGTGGGGCACGAAGGTACATGATTTTGTGTCACTTGATTAATCATTCAAGTCTCAGTTCGGTAGATTACATTAATCTCGTTCGTAGTCGTCATCTAATTCAAACACGATATCATTTACGCTTAGTAAAGCATGTCTCAGCTTCGGAGGAAATGAAAACTTGACTTTACAAATGGTGATCGATGGCTTAAATGAAGCATAATGAATTTGTAAGAAAGAAATGAGAGATTTTCCCTAATTTAATTGTTTGTTTGTCCTTTCAAACAGACTGTTTAACGCTGAATATCTACACACCAATGGTAAGCCTAAAATTGCTAAAGTTTTGTTCCTTCAGACACATTTACACTTGGTTAACTATTCCAAGCGAGAATCCAACTTTTCTTCCACTTTATTACCAGCCATTATCCAAGACAGTCGGAGCATTGTCTTGTCGTAGATTCATGTTTTGCCTGTCTTATTTTCATGCAAATGCTCAATTGTCCTGCTTTCCTCTGGCGCTTTTCTCATTATCACTTTTATCTTCTTCCTTGTTTCTCCCCAATCCCGTTGCTGGTTTATTTTTGCTGGAAAATGGGGCATTAAACTCGTTTATGTTTTTCGTGTGACGATTTTCATTTTCATAATATGATTTACCCGTTTTCTAGATCGCCTTGGAGGACTACAAACCAAAACTTCCCGTTGTCCTATTTTTGCATGGAGGAAGGTTTGTAAATTTCATAAACAAAAGCAATAAATCTTACTGGAGCATAAAAAGCGGACAAAAATTGGGAGAAAGGGTAATTTTTTCACTTTTCATTTATCTTTTTTTGTTTTCTTTCATAGCTTCTTCTTTGGTGGAGGATCAGAGTACGGTCCAGCATACTTACTTCGCGAAGACATAGTTCTCGTAACAGTCAATTACAGGCTTGGACCATTAGGTAATTGCGTCGGAAGAGCAATGGCCGATGAATGAATATAACCTATATTTTGTTTCTTCATTCCAATGAAATGTGGAAGAAAGAAGTGGGACAAACTTTATTTCTGTTTTTATAGGATTTTTGAGTACTGGAGATGAAGAAGCGCCGGGTAATTAAGTAATTTTTGGTATTCAACGGTTGTTTTGAAAAAAATAATTAAAATAATTGGTTTGTTTCTTGTCTTGGGTGAAATAGGAAACTGGGGTCTTAAAGGTATCACTCAACTACATTTATTAAAGTTTCATGACCAATTAATTGTGAGTACTTTGAAAGTAATTTAATCGTACATTTAGATCAAGCATTGGCCATACAATGGGCAGCGAATAACATCGAAGAATTTGGGGGAGATGCAACACAGATCACCTTAATGGGCCAAAGTGCAGGGTAAGCTTTATTAAAAATTATCAAAATACACTTAATAGAAATAAAATTAAATAATACTAATTCTTAAACTGTTCCATTTGCTCCACTCGCTTCAAGAAAAACTTTACACAGTTCATTTCTTTTTTTAGAGCCACGATGGTCCATCTTCACATGATGTCTAACACAACCAAGCACCTGTTCCATAGGGCAATTAGCATGAGCGGTTCAGGTTTTGTGAACTGGTTAGTGTGACAAAAGATATTTTTTAAAGGTGGAAAAGTCAGAATTTTTTTTTTTATATTTTAGGGCTGTACATACACCTCACCAGGCTCGAAAATGGGCAGAAAAGCTGGGAAGATTCATGAGATGTCCAACAAATCGGGGAAGCAAGGCATTGATGAACTGCTTTCGTTCAAAAAATCCCAACTTTTTAACAGCAAACATGTATAACCTTTATGTAAGTCAAGAAGCTACTCTCATGACTCATGTAACAAAACGTACCTAAAGATTGGCAAAACCAAAAGTTTTTTTCGGAATGAAGAAAGGAAAAAATGAAAAAAAAAGCAGATGAAACTTTTGATTTATATTTCTTAGGATATCATCGGCTTTCCTCCTGTTCTATTACGTCCTGTCATCGAGCCGAACATACCAGGTGCCTTCCTAACAATTTCGCCTAAAGAAGCATACGAGAAAAATCAGGTGGCGAAAATTCCATATCTCGCGACGAACACCCGCGAGGAAGCAGAATTCATCCGAGTTTGTAAGTTCACTCGATTTTCGTTTACATTTCTCTTCTCTGTCTGTTTGTTTTTCTTTGCGTTTCCGCATTATGACAAGGCTCATTGGAAGTTAGGATGATTTTTCTATAGCATTCCCTTTGAGATTAAGTTCTGCATTTTATTGACACATGATTTGATGAATGGTTCATTTACCTCGTTTTCTTGACCTCCTCAGTCTTAAGCGGATTTGGATTCTTTCGATTGTGGCTCCGTCACTGGGAGGTATTAGCTCCGACTATGCTGGATTATCGGAGGATTACTACAAATACATCTGCAGTTACAAATGCATTGGCCGAGCACTACTTTGGAGGACAGGATATTGCGAAGCTTTCTGGAAGGGAGCTTTCTAGAGTTAGTTGAAAAGGACGGATTGAGTCCTTTTTTTTAAATCCGCGAATTTGATTCATTTTTCATGCTACGGCACGGCCTTTCAATCTATTTCAAAGAAAACTGAAATGAAAAGCAAAAATGCTGAGAATCCGTTTTTTAACTAGGTTGGAACAGATCGATATTTCAACACTGGCAATAGGAAGACACTTCGATATCACTCAACTCTAGCCCCGACTTATTCATATATCTTCAGTTACAAAAATCCCAGAGGATTTGCCTACCTATTTGGTTTACCTCATCAAGAGTATGGAGTGAGCCACTCGGAAGATTTGGGCTTCTATTTCAACAGCTCCGTGTATTGGGATACATTTGATGAGAAAGATGGAAGCAAAGACATTTCCGACCTTGTTGTCAATCTTTTTACGAATTTTATTAAGAAAGGGTAAGTAGGGAACATGAGAAAGCGCTGTAGTTTTTTCTGGAAATAGTAGAAATTACATATATCATTTCCATTTATTTTTAATATATAGTGAGCCATTGTACACCGAAAATGGAACAGATCGTCGGATATGGGAGCCAGTAACGGACCCAGACAATCCCATGTTTCTTGAAATTGATCAGGAAGTGAAAATGATTCCTGATCCAGCCAAAGAAGATCTCAAGTTTTGGGATTCGTTAGGATTGGACGAAACGTATGCATATGAATATGCTTAAAAATTGACGTTTATTGACACAATCCACAATCATCACATTGAAAGACTGATTAAATATCTCTATTGTTAAGTTTAACATACATATCATCGTTATCATTATCATGTTGTAGATTTTGTACAAAAATAAGCACGACACAACATTTATCGATAAGACCACATGTACGTACGTGGAAATTCTGTTTACAGTTCACACGTGTAATCGAAAATAAACTTGAATGAAGCTTATGCAACGCACATTTGTTAAAATAAAGTATGGGCGTCAACTAATTTGACAAAATTTATTATTGACCCTTAAATTATCTGAGGTGGATGTGGGCGTGAGCAACTTCAGACTTCAGATCATCTCAGGGCAAAATTTTTGACCTTTCGTCTCATTGTTTTATTGTCGTTCGCCAAAGGAATCAGAAGTTATTGCCATTGATATATATTACCGTCCACGCGTACTCCTCATTTTATACTCAGCAATTCAGCATTGACTTCCACTGACAGTTCAAAATGATCTGATCACTTCTTCTTACATTATACGATTCAATGTCAAAATATAAAGCATACGATTCTTGCTGAAAGTCTTTTTTCTCGTCATTTATTATTAGGACCAAACACATAAATTCATTTTTGCACTCCTTTTTTCCAAGAAGTCTTAATTTAAAGAGCTCGCTTCGCAGTGAGTGCTGTTGCGTGCTAAAATGTAATTGGTAAGCCATGAACGTTCTTGCAAACTTGCGGATACCACTCCAATACTCCAGCCCAGCCAACGCAACGAAGTTTTGCTCTCTTGTTCCATCACGCATCATTGCATTATTTACTTAAGAATCGCTGGTCCTTTCTATTCCTTCTTCCTTTCTTTCCAGAACGAAGACGAAACTGTCTTCCATTTCTTTCATAATGAAATTTTCATCGCTCATCCTTTTCCAGAGCAGGCGATGATTCATAAACTTAACAATAGAACGAAATGAAGAGATGAGAAAAGAAATATGAGCTGGCTTGCCTTTTCCATTCCCAAAACTTTTGTCTTTTTCAACGCTGCAATGTAAACAAAAAAGAAACAGAATTCCAAATGCGATTTTCCCTTTTCGCGATCATGAACAAACTGAAAGACTGCTGGTGTGATGTGATGCCATGACCCTAATGGCATCAGATCAGTTCAGATGCACTAAAACATACCTACACAAATCTGACTAGTCTTTTGGCATTCTCGCTGTAACTGCGAAATATCTTCCTCAATTTAGCCTGTAGAAGAGTAATGTTACTTGAATTTGATTGAGAAAATAATGCATAATATCTGTTTTATGCTCAATGTCATGAATCATGGATATGAACCATCATCCTCACAAAGGCGTTGTAACAGTATTTTTCAAATTGCTGAATCGCAATAAATGATTGTTTGCGTGCATAGTAAGTGATGGCTAGTGTGCAATGTATATCTACAATGACTGTCCATGTTGGTAATATAAAGGCATTTTGTACTTTTTATAACGCAATAATATATGCACCGCAATGAAAAAATCCTTTTTCCCATGAAAATTATTATGTGCCACAATCACAACAACATTGCGATCTCAAATCTGGATTGTTGTTCATGAAAAAGAAAGACATGGTCACTGCTCAAATCTCGCGATGAAAAAACTTTACGTAACATAAACTCATTTTTTGAACGGGTAAACACATCTCTTCACATTTTTTTGCACATGGTCCATAGTTCAACTTAATTTTGTGTCAGCTCAGCTCAGCTGTCAAGTTATCATTTGATCAAGATAGCCAATATACATATCATTTTCTCATTTCCCTTCATCGTTCCTGTTTCTGGAGAATATGAAATTCAGTCCTTACTTCTATTTTACGGGGAGTTCATTTTAACTGAATGAGAGAGTCTGTGAACTTCTGTGAGCAACAAAGTTTTTCATCTCCAGCGGACGACTCATTGGCGTTGGTGATGAGGGAAAAATTGTTTGCTCACTCATATGTGTAGTCTCATTAACGAAAAAAGTATTTTAATGAAGGGAAGCAGGGTCTTTATCTAGAAAACTGCTTCCAGCTCTAGTTTTAATTAGTGCCTGCTGGTTTGAAAAGTGAATTCTATAGTTTGAAATCATGGAAGTTTTGAAAGGTTTTGGTCGTCTATTTTACATAATTAGCCCTAATGAAACAGCCGTTGAACGTTTGGAGGACTTGCCCCATCCTGACTATTTAAACAAGGTGAGCATTTAAGCACTGCTTACATTACAGGACTGAAATGTCCCTTATTGCGAAATTGAAAGTTTTTCTCATTTGGAGAAATTGTTTCTTTGTTCACTCTCAGGCTATTCCGTATTTTTTTACCCTCATTCTCCTCGAGTATGCCGTACAGATTTGGACAAACAAAAGAAAGACGAGGCTCAATGATGGAATCGTATCTTTGTCTCATGGTCTGTATCTCGGCTGTCAAGAGTACGTTGTTCTATCCAAAACAAAGCTTAGCTAGTTTCTGCGTTTTTCCTTTGTCATACTTTAACCATAATCAAATGAGTCATGTCTGAAAGCATTTTCCTTATAAGAATTCTCTAGCGTAAAATTTTTGGAATGAGGCCTTCATGGGAGAAAGCATAACGGCAACATGGAAATCATTTAGCGGAACGGATCTCAATTAATTTTATTATATTTTACAGATTGTTGTTTAAAGGAGTGGAAACATATTTCTACATAAAAATTTATGAGAATTGGCGAATCATGGAACTCCCTTGGGACTCGCCTTATACGTGGTACATTGCCGCAATTGGAGTAGACTTTGGATACTATTGGGTTCATAGAGCCTGTCACGGTACTTACAAACATTAATTTTCTCCCACTTTCAAACTACAAAAAAAAACTCGTCTGCTTTGCTTCGATTTATGTATTGCATAACATAATTCTTACTCCCACACAAGTATAAATAAAGAGGGAGGAAAGAGGATATAGGAAGCTACATTCTGTAGAAATAATTAAGACTTCAGCTCTTTAGAAATTCTGACTTCCTCTCGGTCAAATTTATTTTTAATGTTAATGCTCCTTTCATCCTGGATGAAAACAGGAAGCCAATTATTTTTTATGTATATATGGCCATAAAAAATTCCACAAAATGACTTGATTTTCTTTCTCTGTTTTCCAGAGATAAATCTATTTTGGGCCCAGGTTAGTGATTCGACAGCTTTTCTGTTAAATGACCATCCATTTTTGTAATTCCAACAATTTTTTCCATTGTTTTCATTGAATTCAGCACCAGGTACATCACTCAAGCACCACATTATACAAATAAAGTATCCTATATTATACCACATCCTTTATACTTACATTCGACCAAAGCAAGACCAGCGGTTTCTCCCACTTTGCATTTCCCAGGAACTTTTTCCTCTAGAAAATAAAACTAAAGCCAAGGGAGGAGATCGTGCCAAAATGGGCTTCCACTTTCTCTCCAGTCTCTAGACTTTGATTTAAGTACAAAGACACAAGTCGTCCAGCTCGTTCTATACTACTTTATTATCACTCCGGCAGAACTTTTGTTAAGGCTTCTTTCTAATGGAACGAACTAAACATTGGTTCCATAAAATAAGAAATAGCCAAATAGCCTTTTCCCATCTAAAATGGCAAAGCAATTTTAGAAAAAAAATTATGATTCGTTCTTTTTTAAAGCTGGCTCATAACGCTAACGCTTCGTAAAATAAGAGTTGAAAAGTACTATTGATTTTTTAAGTGCAGCTTCCCTCATCCGGTTTTTTTCTTGTAAATGAGACAAGACGGAAATGAGAAATTGCTTAGTCTCGTGAATAAATCAATTTTTTTGCTTCACAGGAAGTAATCGCTACTGTTTGGACAAGAACTATGCTGGGGTGCTCATAATCTGGGTGAGAACAAAGAGTTTTACCGAACTATTTTCTCCTTCAAATTCCATTCCGACTCTTCAAACTAAAGCAGGAAAGTTGTTAAGAATGAATGGGATGTGATGATGCGTTATGATCATGATGCACACCCATTGAAAATAATGGATACGACTATGAGTCTATTTCCATTTTCCTCTTGAAAAAAAAAAAACTCAGACGAAAATCTTTTAAATATATGGAAGTGTTTGACAACTACATAGAAGCTTCTCCCTAAAACCATTTCTTTTTGATTAAAATAGGACCGGATGTTTGGAACTTTTGCAGAGGAAAAACCAGGCGAAAAGATTGTATATGGGCTGGTTGAGGACGTGAAGTCGTTCAATCCGTTCTGGTTGCAGGTCTGTCGTTAAAGGAAATGAAGCTTTAAATTTTCTTGTATTGCCCCAGACATTATTAAATTGAAAGCTTAAAGTACATTGCAAATATAAAGTATTTCGATTTATAAATCGTAATAGAAAAAAATATGTTGGTCATAGATTTTTTACTATCCGAAAATCTGGAACCGAATGAAGGAATACACGTCATGGTCCGACAAAATCTCTGTTAGCTTGAAAGGCCCTGGATGGTTTCCCGGTTTGCCTAGATTGGGAGACATTAATGGCGTCCCAGAGGTCTAACAAATTTTAAACCTCAACATACATTTAATATATTTCTTGTTTAATCTGGCTCCCAACTCCCACATTGCTTCATGAATTATTCAGTGTAATTCAATTGTTTATGAATGTGAACTGAGCTGAGTTCATCCCCGAAACTCAAGTAAAAAATCCCACACGTGTCCCTAAATGCACAAGCAGAGGAAAAAGAAATATATGCCTCAGATCGGGCGTAAAGTAAATATTTTCCTTTTACATAATACCCAGGTTCCAACACGTGAAATTTACGATCCAAAAATTCCTTTCTGGAAAATGGTGTATACAGGATTCCATTTCTTGCTAATAATTGCAATGTTCCACGTTCTTTCGACGAATGAACTGGTAATTATTTATTTTCTTCCCTTACGTTCATCTTCAAAGTTTATGTGCTATCTCGTTCTACTATTTATTTATTTTTCAGATGTTTTCCCAAACAAATGTGATATTAATTGTGACCTTCATCCTGGGTTCCCTCACCAGTATTGGGTTTATCCTTGAAGATAGGCGTGTTGGAGAAATAACTGAAGCTTTAAGAGCACTCACGGTTATCCTCTATTTATTCTTGAATCCGGGTGTGAGCATTGTTTTGAGGCAATTCTTGTATTGTGTTTATGGAGCTTCTATTGCTTTATGGATTGTTCAACTTGGGATTGTAAAGGACCTTCATAAAAATGGAATAGGATTGGACACTAAAAAAGTGAAATGAGATTGTAAAAATAAAAATGCTTAGTCTGCTGGTCTCCGCTTTTAATAAAAGTATAAAGCCGAAATATATATTCACATTATTTTTTATCGTTATGTGCTGTAATGTCGCGAATACTTACTGTTTAAAACAATAAAATGAGTTGGAATGACCACTACTGGTTGGTTGATTTCAATATATTTCTCATTAATATTAAAACGAAGATATATTCAAACATGATTAAAGAGTCACCTTCAGCTGGAGTAAAGTGGTTTAAGCGTTTAAAAAATTGAATATTTTATGAAAAAACGCGGCCGTTTTTTCGCTTCCTACATTGCTTGATCTTACATACCACAAAAGCGCTACCGCACTTCATGATTCACAGATTATCTTGTTACATCCTGTAAACCCACATTTTCTGGCTCACTCTAGGAATTCGTAATTTAATCTTGAAATGTGGTTTATGCGACGTCATTTCATATCTAAAGTTCTTTACCAGCTCTTCAAATATTCATCTCCAGTTTCCCTTCCAGACCTCAGGAACCAGAGGCAGTGACTTGGTGACCTTGCTCTTTTTAGAGTAGCTTTTCATAAAAGCACGGCTCGTGTCTACCATCTTTTTATTTGTAATCCCGAAGGAATACTTATAGTTTATCTTTTCATACAGCCCCAAAAGTATTGCATCGCAAGAAATTCCAGAACGGAAGTTCAGAATTTTTCTCTACAGACGGATGCCGAAAAAATTGTTGTGACGTCTTTCGAAAATAGAATCATGAGACGGTGTAACACAATGTGCGTTAATTCCCTTGTGCTGCTTTTAGCTGTAGTGATAATTCCAGGCATTGCCTCTGGATACACATACGTGACCGACTTCTTCCAAGTTCCAGTAAGATCAGATAGATAAAACCCAGACAAGAATATAGAAAAACCTAGTCTTTTAGGATTAGAACGTTTTCTTTTATTTATATAACCATAACCTTTTTTTCACATTCTTATCCCCTTCAAACCTTAAGTATTTTTTTTTATTTCAGTTGGATCATTTCAGTATTGGTGGAAATTCCACTCTGAAAATCCGTTACTTATACAATGACACATTCTGGAAAAAGGACGATCACGGTCCAATCTTATTTTACACTGGGAATGAAGGAAGCATCGAATCATTTGCAAATAACACGGGTATTAAAAGAAACTTGTAAAGTTTATTTTTTCCCTCATGAATAAATCATGTCTCATACAACAACATAACATAACATAAGGTTTCTTGTGGGAAATTGCCTCGGAGTTCAAGGCAGCGGTGCTTTTCGCAGAGCACCGTTTTTACGGACAATCCTTTCCAGCCGACTTTTCCTTTGACTCTCCAGATGCGGTGAGTTGACTGGAGCATGAAAAATGATATAGCTTAAGGGAAGAATGCTTTTTTGAAAATGTTTTTCAAGGTTTGAGGGCTGAAGGTTAGTGTGTCGGGGGGAAGTCTGAAGTAGTGAAGGATTAATTTTAATGCTTTGTTTGCTTGTTGACGGGTGTTTGTCAGATTAGTGTCCTCGGATATCTGACAGTGGAGCAGGTGCTTGCTGACTTTGCTAAATTAATTGTGAACTTCAAAAAATCCTTCGGTGCTCACAAAAGTCCCGTCATTTCTTTTGGAGGATCTTATGGAGGCCAACTCACAACTTATTTCAGGATGAAGTACCCGCATATTGTCATAGGGTAAACTCTTTTTGTTCCATTTTTGTATTGTTGGGCGTGAGCTCTGTTTGACTTGGGGTATTTATCATCATATAAGAACCGGGGCAATCCGTTTCATCATCATCCAAGCTCAATTAGGTTTTATATTATTTCTTTTTGATCTTCGTTCTCCTCAGAGGCATAGCAGCTTCAGCTCCCCTGTTTTTCACCGAATCAAGTTGTGAACTCCATGACAAGGTTTTGACATCCGTATTTACTTCAAACTCAGAACACTGTACAAAGACCATTAGAAAATCATGGGATGCCATTAATTCTGTAACAAAGACAGGTTGGTTAGAACCACACACGTCTTCCCACATCCATGTATCATGGACCATGTTGTCGTAGCTTGATAGAATGATGGAAGAGTTATAATTTAAATTCATAGACAAAGGACGGCTCTGGCTTGAAAAATTGTGGAATCTTTGTGATCCCCTGGAGTCGGCTGATAATGTAACCACTCTGAAATCATGGCTGGAAACTATGTATTATGACATGGGAATGGTTAATTACCCGTATCCGGCGAACTTTATTCGTGACCTTCCAGCCAATCCAGTGAAAGTAAATGATGAACTTTGCATCCTTTTTTTATTTTTCGGAACAATGCATCATTAGGTTTTATATATTTACGTCTTTTTAGACATTCTGTAGCAAAATAGAAGCTCATCATCATTCAATGCCCTTGGAACATGTCAGCAGAGATGAAAGCCTACTAATGAGATTGTATCAAGGGATAAACATGTACTACAATTATTCTGGCTCACAAGATTGCTTCGACTACAGCGATATATACGACACTGGAGATGGATTTAATACAATGGATGCTCAGTCTTTTGATTTCCAAAGGTATTGAGAAAATGTTAATACTTTCTCATTATATTTTATATGTTTAACAAAAATATTAATGTAGTTGCACAGAGCTTATTGCTCCAATTTGTGACGACGGGATCAACGATTTTTTCGAAGCTGAAAAATGGAATGAGAAGGAATACGCTGATGAATGCGAGGAGCAATTTGGGTTGGGAATAATTCCAATGCCCGATAGATTTGAATTGTTTTATGGTGGAAAAAATATCTTGGCTGCATCTAATATCGTTTTCAGGTTTAATTGTCTTTTTTCATGCACGAGAAATTGATCGCTTGCACTTGTCTTGTACATAAATAATGAGACATTTTTTTATTCAGCAATGGACTATTAGATCCGTGGTATTCATACGGCGTACTGAAAAATGTTTCGGATAGCCTTGTCGCTATAATTTATGATGGTGCACATCACATGGACTTAAGAGCTTCTGACCCAATGGACCCACCATCAGTAGTCTTTGCTCGGGAGTTCGAAAAGAACATGATGCGCCAGTGGATAAGAGAATACCATGAAAATGAAGCTAAAATTGATGAACTATTTTCCACGTAGGATTTATAAACTGTTTCTTCTTTCAATATATTATTATTTATTTAAATTCATTCTTTGCCATTAAGTCGAGATTTAAAAAAATATATACAACAAATAATTTACGTTATCATACTTAAGAATATGATGATAAATAATGAAAAATTAAAAGTTGACAAAATTTTTTTAACAATTTTAAAATCATTCAAATAAATAAAATTCAAAGTAGAAAATGTATTTATAATTTTACTACTACATCTACAACGGGTAAATTAGGTTACTTAATTGCGGCGAATTTGGTTTATTTATCGATT
>JAHZMX010001252.1:0-10675 GCA_027743895.1 Seira musarum | reverse complement strand
GTATTCAAGATGAAATGACCTCAGTCAAAGAAGTTATGAATAATCTTGAATTATGAAATGTAATGCAATGCATTTCTGTAATGTTGTCGGGGAACTGGTGTGTGGTCGAGGTTGTAAGTTGTGGTCTCGCCTAGTCATAAATTATTTGTTACAAATACAAATCGAAAATTAAAAAATTTGCTGAATTTGATTCTAAGAAAATGCATCAAGTTTGAACTAATACCATTTCGTGACTTTCCGGAGGGCGGTTGTGATTATTGAGTAGTGGGTAGTGGTCATGCATTTTCAAAAAGAAATAAATGCATTAAATATTTGTCATGTCAGTTTTGTTAATTAACTCATCTTTGCCTGGTAATCTGGTAAACCAACCCACGCCACGCCACAACTACAACCACGACCACACAAACAAACTCATGTTTCGTTGCTTCCGGCGAAAGAATGAAATGTCTTTGGAACTATTTTTGTGGTTTAGTTTGATACGATTCTTAGAAAATGACGTCTTTCATGCTTAACTGTGATTCGGGTTATACAGATGAAAATGGAAGGAACAGTGACCATGAACTGAATAACGTGATTTCAATATCCAGATTAAATTATTCCATGATCTGAAAGAGTAATTGAACTTTGTACTACAGTCCGCATCCTGTTTTCGGAAATTTTGGCCATTAATAACGGCAACTTTCGTTGTAAGTAAATATCCTTTAGACATCCGATTCCTTTTTATATTGAATTTCATTCAATCCGAAATCCCGGAATTTATCAAGGAAGCGGAAATTAATTTGCATGTGAAATAGATAGAAGGTGTGGAGAGGAGGATACGTGAAAAAGAGAGTCTTTTCACTTTTTTGTACCGACAAAGTTCTACTGTACCATAAAGACTTTCTAGGAAAGAAATTTATGGTGTGCTCCATATTTACAAATTACCCCTACCATGCGACGGTATTTGTGGGCATGAGTCATCATCCTAATTTGTTTTCTAATCAATGCTATGCTGACTGACTGATATGATATTTGTTTGACCTGCCACCATTCTAGTTGTAATAAAAAAAACTTCAGTAAATCAACTATCCTTTCATACCATATCAGCTCATTACGCATACGAATGGATATGCTTACACTAAATAGGATAAAAACATAGTTCCACAGTTTGCTTAGGATGTTTCATGGAAAGGAATAATATTTCATAATTATATCATCATGGACCAAGACAAGACCAAAGAGCGACAAAACAAGACTCATTTTAATAAGCAAAGACATTACTCCGCTCTTGCTTTATTAACATAACTAACTTAACCTTGTTCTCTGAAGGGTTATCGTTATCACAGTTCAGTTCGGCCGACCTGCTTCAGTTTAGTTCAGTTCATTATCTTTTGCGAAAGATGCTGAAGTAAAAATTTCTCTTGCCTCACATCAAATCAGATTGGATCAGTTTGGTCATAAATTATTTCATTCGAACTAAACACATTAAATATATCAAATGAGGAATATGTTATTTCCTTGTTGAACTTACTAAAACTGTCAGTAAAGTAGTTAATGACAGAAGTAAAACCTCTGAAAGTTTAAGGCGCATAAAAAATTACGATTGTAATTGTGCGAGTTACATAAGCACCTTTGGAAAATATTTTATGGTCGTGATTGTAATCATGTAGTTCTGGTAAACAATTAAGCTAAAATTTTCTAGAAAAATATGTTATGTTTCTCAACGAAAATATTTTTTTTATTTTGCAGATTATACAAGTGAAACGAGTGATTGACTGAAGTGCTGCGGCGTAATTTGATAAAATTGTGCAGCGTTGCAACTTTTCCCTGAAGGGAAAATATCCACTCATCCTCATCGTATCGCTGGGACCAAATCAATTCATCAGAGCGGGGGAACTGACATGACATGAAAAATTGTTAGCCCTCTTCTCTCATCTCCTCCTTTAACCAAACCACAACTTCGTTTACATCAATATCAATTGACGGAGGAAAAAAAATGACGAGATATCCGAATCCCGGCCACAAGATGAAGAAGTTTGTGAGGAGCCTAAGTTTCCTTCTAATTTTATCCCTCTCAATATTCCCAAACGTTCTCGCAGTGTGCCCCAACGGCTGCACCTGCGATGATGATATCTTACATGTGAATTGCAAGGATGCAAATTTGGACATCGTGCCGATTACGTTGAATCCAAATATTGAGCGTCTTGTCCTCAAAAACAATAGGATCAGGTAAGATAAATAATTCAAGTGTAAATGAAATCAAAACATTTTCTTAGACGAATTCTAAACTTGATTTCTTTGGATAATGGATTTTTTCAGGAGTGTTGACCATGGATTGAAATTCTATCACGAGCTGAAGTACGTGGATTTGAGTCATAACCATTTGGTTCGAATTCAACCTGGAAGCTTCACATCCCAAGGGAAATTGGTGGAGCTTCATATGAATGCAAATAAAATTTCCCAATTGAACAATGTAACATTTGGAGGTGCGGGAAGTCCCTTGAGATCTCTTGCTGTACTGAACATGCAAAACAATTTAATCGATACGGTACGCTCATTTTCACAAGACAAAAGGTTGAATTTTCGATTGGAATTATTTTATCAAAACTTTGTTTGTCTACTACATTCTAGGTGGAACCTGGCGTTTTCCTGTACACGGAAAACCTTGCGGAGCTTGATCTCAGCCAAAATTCAATAAAGGAAATGAACATCAGCGCGTTCTTTGGACTTTCCAATTTACGAATCCTGAAACTTGACAATAATGAGTTCACACAAGTCCCGGACGTATTCTCGCAGAGAACACCAATTCCATCTACAGCCTCCTTGATTGGGGGTGCGGGTGGTAATAATAATAACAACAACAACAACAACAATAATGGTTTCGGTGGTGGTGGTAGTGGTAGTAATAGTGGTGGCAGTAATAGTGTCAGTGACTCAACAAGGCTTAGAAGTGGATTGTTACCCCATCTCGCTGAACTTTCCCTGGCGAATAATCAAATAGAAAGGTTAAGGAACGATGCATTCTCTTCAGTGAAGAACCTCGTTACACTGGATCTCCGAGGGTGTAAAATCTCTACGATTGAGGCGAATGCATTCCGCGGTTTGAGTGTACTAAGGAAACTTCTACTGACCGACAATAATTTAGCTCATGTACCAACCGTCAGCTTTCCTCCTTTGATACAACTGGAGCTACTAAAATTAGGGAGGAATCACTTTGACCGTGTTCCAAAGTTTGCCTTTGGGGGATTGAAGAAACTGAAGGGACTTGAAATTAGCGGTGCTCCGGAACTGTCCCTGATTGAGTCTGATGCTTTCTCTCAGAATTTGGATCTAGAGACGGTGGAACTATCAAGTTGCAAGAAACTTGCCGTTCTACCCCCAAAGCTTTTTAAAGGTCTCAGTGGACTTAAATCTCTTATTTTGAAGGTAAGAAAGAAATAAACTTGTACTTTCTCTAAGTTTTACTTTTATTGAGCATGTATTAGAAGACATGAGTTGAGTTGTTCTCTTATTCTCTCTCTTTTAAAAAGTTTTTTTTCTCTCCACTTATTGATTGCATTATCCACGACTTTGAAAACAAAATTTTACGTGGAAGCATGCATGCCACCACAGCCACAGCACAAATCTTCAGAATGATAAATGACTTGGCTTGACTTGAGTTGGTTTCGTTTCGTTCAGCCTCGTTATTTCGCTAGTCTTGTTCGATCAAATATTTGCAAATAAAATTGCCTTTCCGGAAGTTATAAATTTTTTTTGGTAGGAAGTCAATCAGCTTTTATCTGTAGGATAGGAGGGAAGGAAAGAGAAGCCCTAGAGAAAGAGAAAAGAGTGAAAGTGGAGCAATACCGTTTGTTTAGGGTATTTACAAAAGCTCCCAAACGAACTAAACTGCACAGAAAATAAATGTTTTTTCCATATCTTACCTTTTATGATGCAGTTTCAATACTAAATGTTCCTTGATCACAAGAGTAAAAGCTCAATTTTAGATTTCGCAAAATGCCCTGGTTTTTTTTTACTACATTTGTGGTTTGGTTTAGTTTACTTTACTTTCCCTACCGTCCCATATCTCTTTACTTTTAAGCATCTTTTCGCAGAAATATCAAAAGCTCTTTGGTTTGGATTCCGGGCTAAAATGGTGGAAGAGAAATGTAATGTTTGTCACAGAACGCAACACACACAAAAGCGAAAGGAAAAGCTTTCTTCCTATTTCTGTCTTTCTTTAGAGTAGAGCGAGACTTTGTTTTTACATGAGAGACTTTGAAGTCCCAGGCCTAATCAAGTTTTCCGTGTAAACCGGAATATGAGAGCCACACACAATCGCAATCACAATCACGAGCTTCCAGATTGTCTTAGATTGCCCCTTGAAAATATTATGAATTCTGGGCGAGTCCTTCTTTCTTGCGAGAGCTCCCAAAAGAATTAGATTTTGTTTGTAGTAGTCCTCTTGCGTCATAAAAATGAGTAAAAATTCAACTTCCACTAAAATCTTATCCTCTTTTCCCGAAAAATTCCCAAGAAATTCATACATGCATACGTGTACTTTCATTGCACTCAATATTTATGAAGACAAATTGAGTTTTTTTTAAGGAAAGTAAAATATATTTGCAATTCTGATTCATTTTCCAGGATAATGCACTACAAAGTCTTCCAGAAGACCTTGTCAGTTGGAGTACACTTCGCATGCTGAATCTAGATGGGAATCCAATACATTGCGTGTGTGAAATGTTTTGGCTGAAGGATGTCCTCTCTCAGCCCCGTTTACAAAACTACTCATCCCTCGTCCTTTGTGCGGAACCACGGGAGGTGCGAGACAGGAAGTTTGTAGAGGTCACTTCTCACGACCTCAACTGCTATTTACAAGGACCAGTTCAGAAGACGATACTCGGCGTGTCCATTTTCATCGCTGTGATTTTCCTCGTAATATTCTTCTTCCTCCTCTACAAATACCATGATAAGGTGAAGAACACATGTAAGCGAGGCTTCCGTCGCCCAGCCCGCCGGAAGAATCGCAGTTCCGTCATTTCCGCATCAGCCAAGGAACTAGATACTGCGACAAAGTCATCGTTCCTTAGTCAAACTGCGTACCCATTCTCAGACGACGAGTTCCAAGTGCGAACTTCTCTTATGAGCGGTAGTCCAGGGCCTGGCTCCGGTGGGAGCAATTGGCATTCCAATAGTCACACTTTAAACCCAGTGACAATGAATTCCCTCAATTACCCTTATGGAGGAGGGTCAAATAGTCATAGTCATAATAATCACAGTCTGCGTTATCCCATGAATCATCATCACCACACCTCCCATCCTCACCATCATCACTCAGCATCGGCGAACAAGTATAGTTCACCGAGTTATAATGAGTATGATGCTCCCATCAATCCTGTAAATAATCCACAGCACTACTTCCAAACGAATGTGCCCTCCCAAATAGACTTACCTATTCAATATCCCTTGCACCAGCATGGCACTTTGCAAGGGGTTAAACCGATCCCGATCACGGAACTCTAGCAATTAAGATATTAAGCTTTATGTAAATAAATTACCTAATTTTCTAATTACGTACTTCAATTAACCAATTTTTTTAAAAAAATTATGAATGAGACGCGAACCGTTGTAAATAATTTTTGAAACGATGATGCCTGCAAAACAAAACTAATTAACTTCTTTGTAAATATCTCTGTACAAAAAAAAACAAATCCTGAATTGTTAATATTAATGAAGTGTTGTTTTTTTATTACTTTCATAGATAATCAATGGAAATTCGTGTTATAAATAATAATCAAATTATAAATAATTAATTGTAGAGGGTAGATTAATTAACTATTTATTTTTGTCCATTTTATAAAAATCAGGAAGTAGCACTTTAAGAATGGCTGCATTATGCAAGGAAATGACATGGAATTTGGATAAATTTAAAAATAGTTTCTCGACTCGACTAAATATTAATGGTTATGATTCTGAATAATGAAATTTGGCAGCTGCGAAATCGCATAGCTTTACATGTAAATAGCTAACTACATGTACGTAATAGAACAAAAGTTTATACTTAAGCATTCCGTTTTTTTATTTGTTATATTTTGACCACACGTACTACCTATTTGATATCGTATCGAGTATAATTAAATAATATTAAATTAGTTTACATAGTCTTCTTCTTAATTGGATATACCTAAAAATATAAAACAATTAGGGTAATATTTACTGTAGAATTCGAAAATCTTTCGTGTAAAAATCTTTGGAGAAAGTCCGAGTTAACTTGTTGACAAAACGAGTGGATCCTGCACATTGCTCAGAATCACTTAATTAGCAGAAAAAAATTCTTCTTTTCCTTTTATCTTCGTCGCATTCCTGTAAATCTCAATAGAATTAAAATATAAAAAATTTCTTTGGAGGATAATTAAAGTATAAGTACGAGTATAAACGACCTACAGTCTTACCTTCCCCCTTCTAATATGGTACTGATTATGAAGCAATACAATTGTAAGAGGAACCATTATGAAAAAAAAATCGTGTCTTCGTGTGAAATTGAGGTAATTCAAGGTTTAAAAAATGCTAACAAATAAATTATTTCAAAATACAGTTCTAATTTAAACAATTGTAAATTACAAGAGCGCATGTACAATGACAATTAAGTAAAAGTAATCCGTAGAAGAAAAAGTTTTTTAAACGTGCGTGCGACTTAAAATCCGAATTTGAGAGTCCTTAAAAAACTTCCAATCCAAATCCAAACTCTTTTATTGTATTCGTAATGTACTAAAAAATACGAACGATTTTGAGGATTTATGTGCAGGAAGTATCTGTAAGTTTTAAGGGATAAGTATGAAAAATTATTGTAATTCTTACTATAATATTATGTAGTTCTTATCGAAATGAATGCGAATTGATTTGCATTGCATGATACGATATGATGTCTTCTTCAGGCCTTCACAAAGAAACATAATGTTTTCGTTCTAGTCAGACTGTCATTGTTCTGCAAATTATGATCTTGAGTAAAAAAAATGGAAACAAAATTACGTATGATTTCAAGAAGCTTTAGATGAATTGTGTAGATAGATTCCTTTTGTTTCCCTTTCAATCGACCGACACATCATTTTTTTTTTTTTCATGTAAAGTATAAAATGTGAGCAGCTGCATGTTGACTGACTGACACATTGTCAATTAAAGATATTTAGCTTAGATTCGTTTTTGTTGTGATTTAGTATAGAATACTTAAATGTTTTTCCTTCCAGTACAATTACTGCTTATTGTTTCTCGTGACAAGTGTTGATTGTCAAACTCCGTGAATAATATTCATTTAATAAAAAAATGAAATATTTGAAAATAAAGATTTCCGTAATTTGAAAATCATTTTCTTACATTTTGCATTTCATACAAACCTTTGTGTTATTAAAAACGAGTCATCTTTTATTTTCTCTTCATAAATGACAAAATAATATGAATATGCGAGCAATAACATAATTATAATTGTCGTTAATTAGATCAAACTTAAAAGTTTTAAAAGACTGGCTTCATCAATTCGTTTCTTAGAATGACAATGCATGTTAACCAAAACATTTGCATGTAAAATAGCATAAATCCAATTTTTTTAAATATACAAAGTTACATCAAGTATGATTGATTGATAGATTATACATAATTAATTAATTAATAGTCCGATTTCAAAATCTTTTGAAATGTTTTACTGAGCAGAGAAAAAGCCACTGAAGAAGGAATACATTGGCAGTTTTGTTAAAATTATAACTGATTTTAAAGACAATGCAATGTAATGCTTAAGAACAGAAAAAAATCGTGTCTGATTGACACACCAACCCCAACCATCAGAAAATATTGCCTTACAATTATCATATCATATCATAAATTAAGCATGCAGCGGTTAAAGCCTTTGGAAAGTATCAAGCGAAAATTTTTTTTATAGAAGGAACTTTGGATGTGGAGTGATGTCTGCAAATTTGTAATTCGTGTGGTACCCTTGCTGCACAAAACATTCAATCATTCATTTACTTTCCTACGAATTTACTCCAATGGATTATATTTCATCGGTATATTGATTACATTAAAGTAGAAAGTGAGGCGCCCAATTGATTGATAAAATCTAAAATTATTTGTGTAATAGTCTTAAACGCTAACTTTTCTTCCTGATATACACTGTAGCTAAAGGCTAGAGAGGTGTTTTATTGCGTCATTTACCATGATTAGATAATTTTATTTTACCTGCTTCAACTCAGTAAGTTCTGTTACTCAACTATCAGTAATTTAAAGCCAAAAAGACAATTTATGTCATTAGAATTACGCTAGTTTATTTTGAAGTCAGTTGTCTGTTATTTTTGTATGGACTTGGACATAAGTTTTTACTACAAAACCGACTAAATTTTCTTCTTTATAATTTACATATTTTTCCATGCATTCAGATTACTTTTTATTGACAAAAGGGTTCCGTTTTTCAAAATGTGAATGTTTCATTTGTAATCTCACGAGTATTATTCGTTTGCATTCAGCACTCAACACATTCAATCCAATATTTAATTTAAATTACGTTACAGTTTACATAAGAGAAGTAATTTATTTATGTAAGATAGATTTTACATGACATTTTTAAAGAATAACTAAGTTTTCACTAACATTCTGTGCACAGGTTTTGTTTATTAAAAAGTGATAACACAGCACCAGTTCCTAGTCTCAAGTTACGGATGAATCATTTATTATTGTTTCGTTAAAAATCTATAAAAAGCACAGATTCCTGTTGATTTAGTTTTACAGCAAAAATGCACATTTTTATTCATCGTTATTTGGTAAAAATGTTGACGATTTGATTGAGTTCCACATTTTCCACTACGAACGAACCCACTCACACTCACAACCAACTTGTTTTGTAAACCGACGAAAATATTTCGAATACTCTTTACTTTTGCGACCAGAGACTTATTATTCAAAAAGTACTTTTTACATTCCTGTTTTTTATGTCATGAAGACATTTTCTTTATCTTAATATCACCACCACTAAAATGCCTGATAAATAGCATGAATTGAAGGTTCTGCTCTTGCTACTTTTATAGCTGTGCTAAAGGCAGAAGAAGTTGACGGAGAAAGTTCTCCTAGTCATTGTTTTCAAACTTTCAAGTTTCGTATTGCCAAATGTCGTATATATTTGCACATTTATGGTGCAGTTGCCATTTCGTTAGTGTCATTGTCATTCCATTTCGGAATGTGGAAGATTTCATTTTGTTATCCAATCAAACAAGTAATTACGAATCAAAAAGAAAATGATCTAGGAAAAGAGTGGTATGATAGTTACAGTTAGTAGCAGGAAATCAAATTTGTTTTGTGTGCTGAAAAACACTGTCGCAGTCAATTGTAATTGGTAAGCTTTTTTAGGTACTTGCAGTAAAGGTACCACGTACAACTTATATAAACTTAGATTCAAGACGCGTCAATTTCACCTCGATGGACAAGAACTGACTGCAACGCTCGCTGCAGAATTGCTGGATGCACTCTCAATTACAGAGTTGGCTTTTGAACCCACGGACATTCCACTTCGTTGAGATTGCAGACTGGACATGGATCCTCTGCAAAAAATTGATATTGAAAATCATTAAAGACCCGTGGATACAGATGATGACCCGTTTCGAGAAAATTATTTCGTACCGGTAATCAGAGGACTTCAAAACTTCATAATAATACATCACTTTAGCTTTAGACGATGTTATTGAATCCATAAGATTATGACTCGTTGTTGGAGCTGCATCATGGAACTTCCATTGCAGTATATAGTATCCGGTATGATTGGAGACATGGGAGCCCTGTGTTTAATAATAAAAATATGGAAATGAAATAATATATTTAGCTTAGTCAGTGTTTTGTTATAAGAAAACTTACTTGGACTGATTCTCCGTCGTGGCAAACAATACTAGATTCAACTCGGAAGTAATCATGTCCTTCCTTCCATTGCTTGTCGATTACTGACTTATTATGATCACTCTCAGTTAAATTTTGACTGGGTTGCAGTGTACCATTAGGTGTTGATGATACAGTATTTTTTGTTCGAAAGACAGAGAAGCAGACACTGTGACGGAGCACGTCAAAGTCCCACGTAATAACGCTACCTAAATCTTCGTTGCAAAGGACAACTTCATGAACCTATACAAAAAAAATGCAAAACACATTTTTTAATTTCAAACCTGAAGAATTCTCTGTCTGGTTAAAAAAATATGTAATTACGTGACTTTGCATTCTGAATATGTCGTACATACCTGTCCTTTAGTTAAACTTATAGATTTATAAATGCTTTCATCCGATAAGGCCAAATGCTCTAGTTCCTCCTCCGGCATATAAAAACTTTTAGGGACTAAGCCTCCTTCCGGAAAAGAAACCTATGTCAGGAACGAAACGAATTATTACAAAAATAAGGTATTTCATTTCATGCTTCAGTAAACATTTTTATGATTTTTTTTCTTTGTACCGTGCAGGATCCAGCAAGAAAATCTGGGAGATATTCATCCGGGATGTAATCAGGAAGACCTCCGGGCCCCTGGTAATCATTTCCGGCGTAAAAGAAGAACTTGGAACAAGTTCTTTCATCTAAACGAAATATGCGCAATAACATGATGATAAGTATGTGCATAAAGCAGGGAATTTGCATTTATGAAATATTGCGTTTTTAAAAAGTAGAACGAGGAAAGCAACTTACCAGAAAACGAGGTTG
>JAHZMX010001251.1:0-26446 GCA_027743895.1 Seira musarum | reverse complement strand
TTGAAACTAAAACTTATATGGCAGAGAGGTTCTTCTAAGGTAGCACCTCTTTCACCGGGAGTACTTGCCACTTGTGATAACAAGAAACTTGAATTTTCTGGTAATCTTGGGGGCTATCCGGTACAATTTTTGGACATGATAGTAAGAATTATACTTATTATGTTTATAAATATGACAAGTTTTAATTAAATAAATATACCAACTACATTTTGGGTTTTCAATGGTTCATAGGTTCGTCTAAACCGATTCCTTCAACTCAAAATGGACCTTGTGAATCAGTTGAAAGACTACAATGGGCAAGCAGAGAAGTTAGTTTGCTTTGGGAAACGTTCTTCGCATGACTTCCGGCTCAATTATTCCCTGTTGCTGGTGAAGCTGAAGAACACGAATGTGGAAATCACGGCTTTGATGGACGCTATCAAAGGATACATTGATCATGTAAAACGAATATGTATTGTAATAGTTTAATATTCGGTTGATTTTCTGATGACTTAAATGGGAATTATGCAAAATTCAAAGTTGATCAAGAACGGCGATGGAAAAACATTCCAAGGAATGATTGACACAAAGAAGATTTTGGAGGACACCGAACATGACGCCGCCACCTTCGTGAAATTTTACAATGGCGGATTTGGAAAGTTACCACGAATCCGAAATGCGAACGTTTTGACTCTCATTAAAAAATTGACATCTTTAATGTTACGATACAATGCAAGTTGTTTATTTAGGATCATTTAGGATCATATATATTTCAACCTTGCTTCTAAATGTTTGTATTAAAAATGATTCATCATTTTTTATTCCAGGCTTTAAAGACATCTTCCAACGGCGAACGTCAACGGTACCCTTCAGAATGCTCAATCATGTTTGATACTATGTCTGACATAAAATCCAAACTCTGTGGACAGAACGTTCCTCGTTTTCAAGACGTAGTGGAGCTTCCCATCCGGAGTTTGATCGCAGGTTTATGTTTACCAGTATCGTCAGCACCGAACCAAGAAGTTAAGCCAAAATGCTGAAGGTGATTTAAAAGTTAAAGCCAAAGCATTGACTTTGTAATGATAAGCAGTCAATATAACTTTAATTTGACGGCTATTACATATTACTTAAATGAAATAGATAAGTATTGTAATTGATTGTGTTTGCTCATGATTTTAGAAATAAAACAAGAGTTACAAAAATGGTTGTAAAGAACTTATCCACAGGAAGACTGAAATCAATGATTCATGATTCATTTCCTCACCTCCACAAATTCTAACAAAGTAGAAAAGGCATTCTAAATGTCAAAATTAAGGACATGAAAGCACGGGATGGGTGAAAAACAAGATAGTTTTCCTATTGTTTTACTCAACCACAAGACTCCTCTTTGTCGCTAACGTAAGATTTCTAAAATAGGCATTTCTCTCTTCCCTTGCAACAAACAAACTGTGAACATGCCATCATGCAAAACATGTTTTTCCTCCCAAAGTATGAACTGACTATTACCAAAGTACTCGTTAACTGAGTCTTGATCTCCTCTCTCTGCCGTGCATAGTGTTATGAAAAAGCTCCTTTCTTTTTCAAGTTTTCCAACTGTCGTAGACCTAGTTTGTATCATTTCCAACTTTTCCTCTCTCAGTCAGAAATATTCATTCTCTTCCTTAAAATTATGGCATCATATCCCAAAAGCTCTAGCCTTGATGGCATTGCACACACACATTCACAATGTCTTTTCCCATTTTCATAACGCTTTCACACAAAATTAGGAAGACATTGTTCGAGACACACAAGGAGACAGGAAAAAGGGCTCCATTGGACACGTACTTCGTACAAAAACATAATGGGGATACGTGCTAAAATCGTTCGATTTAATTATTATTAATGGCTCAGCAGGATCACGATGAGACTGTTCCTCCCCAAAGTCCATTTGTAATTGTCTAACCCATTTCCGTTCCTTGAATATATCATTCGAATCCAGAAAGCAAGGGGGAAAAGCAAGCAGCCTTGCCACTTGCTACTTTACTTAACTTCTCTTCAAACTTAAAACTCAACTAGACATTCCCGAGTTTTCCACGTACAACGTACTCGTTGATCACCTCAACCGCACCGCAGGGAAAGCATATAACACGCGGTCTTTCGTTTTTCAACCGACGTAAAATGTCATGCCAAAGAACAAGCTTCCAGCTTGTAATTCTAATTCTGTCATCGTTTTCATGTCGTGTCGTGTGTGAAGCCAGATATTTATATTGGCCCTGAGTCCTCCTGACTTGAGCTTGGGCTGATTTTCTAAAAAGCAGCAGAAAAGAAAGAAATGGCCATGGCCATACATTCTCATGTCATTTGCTCTCACGTTTGTTTCTTTTCACTTCTTTCCTGTCTGTTGTCCCACAAAATAAAAAAAACTTCACCCACTCACTCACTACTGAACCAACTAACTCGCGTTTTATGTACGAAAATGAATGCATAATGTATTTTAGCGGAAGTGCCTCGAGGAACAAGTAACAAATTTAAGCGTGGGCTATCTACTTACTTACACCACTTACTAAGAACTATTTCCATTATTTTTATCTGACTAGGAAAAATATTTTAACTATTACTCCACATATTCATTACAGGAGAAAGTTTTCCCAGAAGAATGGAAAATAGAACTTGATATGGGCAATATGGGAATGGCTTGACATTATAGAATGGCGATAACTTACAAATGAAAACTTTTGGGAAAGTGTGCCTGCTTTTCAATAAAACAGTATTCGTATGTCACCTAAAGTATTATCGTCGTTTTAGGCTTTACTTGAATTTGCAAGTTATAACTCTATTGAAATTAGACTATTACAGTTTTATGTCCATGGATGTTTTTTATTCTTGTGTTCCTGAAACCGAAATTTTATAGTAGTCTGGATTGTGATTGTAAATGTGAGAAGCTCTGTCTGACCTGGTTTGGCTGGCTACGTATTTTCATCTTTTCTACAGCGATGCAGTAAGTGAGGGTTTGGAAGCTGCAGCTGGAAACAAGTCCCATTATTTCGGAAAGAGAGAAGGAAAAGAAGAGTTTTAATTGCCACTTTCAGAGGACTTGACTGTACTTTCTACAGGAATCGAAAATGTGTTGAGTTGAGTTGTTCTGATTCCCTGTGTATAGCTTTCTCAAATTGCAAATAAAATAATTATATTGATCGTTTCGTTTAAAATGAATGTAAATCTGAGTTTATGTGGAAAAGCTAAATTGAAATTTGACTCTACACACTGCAGACACTAGATTTGTTGGGAGGAAATGAGTAAAGTGGGTGTTCGGATGGAATGGAAATCGTACTAAAATCTAAAATAAAATAAAATCCATAAATTTATGGGGGAATCACAAACAAATAAAAGTTGGAGAGACGTCTTCTTTTTTGGAAATTACTAGGCCATATTCTGTTAATTTATTTCCTCTACTTTATAACAAGTTTCAACAATAAAAAAAGCTAGTTGACTATAATATCACAGTATCTAATTGGTAATTCAAACAAAATAATTATCAGTTCTAATACTAAAATTCAGTTCAATTAAAAATTTAGAATTTTTCTCGATATAGAAATGTCAAATGGTTCGAATTTTAAAATTTTAAAAATGGCTTGGAAGTTTTTAAATGCGTTTGGGCACTGGGCAAAGGAATTAATTAATGATATCAATTAATTAACCGATGATTCCAACTCCTCCGAGACCGAGTCCTCCGCGAAGACCGAGTCCACCACCGATTCCTCCGATGCCACCGAGTCCAAGTCCAAGACGGCCAGCTCCAAGACCAATACCAGCACCAAGACCGAGGGGAGCAACTCCGAGACCGCCAAGACCGAGACCAACACCTCCAAGACCACCTCCAAGACCAACACCTCCAAGACCAATACCTCCAAGACCACCTCCAAGACCAACACCTCCAAGACCTACTCCTCCAAGACCGAGACCGACACCTCCGAGACCAATACCCTTACCGATGCCTAGTTTTAAAAAAGGTTTTTTTAGCCCTTTCATCTAGTCATTTTGAAGGAGAACATTTTACAATTGAGCTGAAGTCTTACCGACGACACCGACGGGAACATGGGATTGGATTCTTTGGGTGTGGGAGAGTCCAGAGATGCCCTGTAATCAAAGTAAAATCGATGATGAAATTTTATATTAGTATTACAAATTGTGTAAGTAGATAAGTTTAATTATAAAATGAAGGACTTACAATGGCAGAAGCGTAGGCAGCAAGGCCGAGGAAAACGAGAGCGGAGATCTTGTACATGTTGAATGGAGGAGGTTTGCTTAAGAAGCAAAGAAAAAAAAGATGAAAAGAAAAAAGAATGAGAGGAGGAGATGGTTAAAGAAGTGAGAAGATGAAGTGACTGATGACTTTTGACAGACCTCTCGAGTCTTTTATACTCTCATCCAAACACCTGCAATTTTCATCCACTGACACAAAGAAACATATTTCTTCTTAAGATCAAACATAAACGGAAGATCTTATCACTTCCAAAGTGTCTTCTTTTATCAAGTAAACATGCAATAATTATAGCTAAAAAATAATTTACCTACGGACACGTGAAAATAAAATGCTCGTATAAAAATGAGATTTTTTTACTATAATTGTTGTTCATATGCATTTGATTATAGGAATGCAGTTAATTACCGATTTACTTGAATGATATTTGGGTTGGTCAGTAAGCCAGAGCTATCGCAATCACACAAGGTCTGTTATCAATCGATATTCAATTCATCTGTTATCCTAAGATATTTGGGGTGGTGTGGTGGTGAGTACCAATACCAATATCACATCCAACTTACGCAGTGTTACGCATCAGTGAGCAAATTTTACTTTTGTTCTTGACAGCCCGTGCATTGCATCTGACGTCCTGCCTCTAAAATGATATAAGTTCATGGTTGGATTGTTAATATTTAATAATAATGATAATGGGAATACGTAACATTATTTTTTTAGAGAATAATTTATGAAATGGAAGTCACAAGTCACGTTTTGAGAGGATGATCGTAAAGATGTCTTCATTGTCTTAAGAAGGGAGTTCCATTTTGCTCTAGGAGTTCCAGATGAGCGCATTCTATAACTGCGGCCGGCTAAACATAACGTGGTGGAATGTTTATATTAAAAATGGATCGCAAGGGTACTTGATTCTTGATACCAGAACTTATACTCACCTGACCTGTCTGCCTACTTATTTTCATGAATTTCTGTACTAATTGCATTACTATACACGGGTAGGCCTCACATAGGTATTCTACACAAAGTTATAATCATTACGATAGTGAGCTGGGATTATTCAACTATGTTTTTTTGCATGCATCAATGATCAATGGCTAAACAAAGTTCTATATTTTATCATCATCGACTTCCCCTTAAATTACAACATAAGTATGTTTACCTGTGATGTGATCAAACCACATTATCGGATTAACATTAAAACTTCTTGAAGGTAGAAGTTCTTACAAAACTTTTTTCTCTTTCAAAACAAAATTAGTCTTCATTCATCGTCCTTTTTGTGAAGATCTTTATTTACGTGGGTAGTTGGGGCATTGAGAGACTGACGTAAGCAAACAAATTACATTTTAAAAATCTATTTCAATTTATTTCTACAAATCTTTTTCACCTTTTACCTTTTCAAATGACAGTTTGCGCCATTACTTTTCATCTATTTTTTAAATCGAAATCGAATCCCAAAACCAGGATTTTTACCATGAATCGTTTTAAGTGGAATCTGATCTGAAGGGAACCAGGAAGCGTGCAAGAATACATCTCTCGTTATATCTTTATCATCACGCCGTTTCCATTTCCACCATATCAGTTTTAACTGATATGTGATGTGGTGTGGTCATCACTATCAAATCTTTTCATCATTATTTCCATTCCAGAGTTATTGTATTCCCAACTGTTCATCCTTTTTTTCTCTCGTTGTGTTCTTTAGATTCCGGCCTTCATAAAGGCACAAAAGGATTCGATTCCGATTCATTCAATTCGGTCTTTTTCATACCTCTCTTTGTTTAGTGATGCCGCTCAGGTTTTTCCATCTTTGGTTTCCTCTTCCGGATAGGACTGGAAAAAACTTTCCAGCTAACAAAAATAGATTTCTCTCTTCCTCCCACTCCCAACAAAAAAAGTTTTTTTCCGTTCGAATCTATTTCGCCCACGGATTAAGCCACAGGGAAACAATTCAAAAGCATTTTTTTCGAAAATGCGCTAAACGATTATATTTTCATTTATCCGAAATCCCAAAGACTACGTTCTAGAAATTAGCTTTTTTTTCAAATTGAATGAGTACAAAAGAATTTTCCACTGCACAATGGATAGGGCAATGCTAATGCCTATGTTATCATTTCCATTCCACAAAAAAGAAACTTTTTGCTAGTTAAAATGGGCACGCCATGTGTTAGTGCATACCTTTGCAGAAACGTTATTAAGATCTTTCCACATTCCAAAGGTTCTACTCTAAAACGTAACGTCATATGCAACTTCAAGGTTTTAAAAGGTAAAGTTTACCCCAACAGCAGCAGAATCAGCCCCAAACTGGCCTTCGTTTATTGTCCAACTTTTTTTTTGCTTCACCAAACCAAGTTGCAAGCCTTTTTTCCAGTGAAAGCAGAAGAAGATTCCGAGTAACTCCGATGTGATTTTTTCCTCCGCTTTCTGTTTTTTGCTTAGCTCTGCTCTTATCTCGAGTTTCCCAAAAATCAGCTTTTTCAGTAGTAAGTCGGCTGCTACACTGTTGGGAGGACTGGGGCTGTGTTCGTCTCCTATTTCTTCGAAAATAATAAAAAATAACAACAAACGCGCTACTACACGTCTAATAATAAACGGACTTTTCTCTTTGTTCATGTTTCACTTTCAGTGGGAAAACGAAAAAAAAAACTTTTTAATAAACATTCTCATTTTCATTCAACTCCTGAAAAAAGGGGAAAACAAAGATCTTCATTGCTTCGCTTAATCTCTCTTCTTCCTCACATAAACACTTTAATTCAACACTGTTCTCATCTCATCGTATCATAATACCCGTCAAAAGTGTGTCTCGTTCTACGGCTTCCTTTTTTTTATTAAAATTTAAACGTCATTTGTGAACAGTACCGTTACCGTTTGTCCCGTCTCGTCTTTAAAAAAAACTATTAAAGCAGACTATTGGCATACCTAAATAAAAAAAATGCTTGGCTGATCGTTTGACATTTCACTTGAAATTTGCGAATCGCGATTCCAAACATTGCTTCTTTCTTTCAAACTCACGTGCAAGGAAAAAATATTGAGTTTGAATGAGAAACCGTTAAACTTTACAACCTTTATTATCGGCAAAGTGACTGGCATCTCTCTTGCCTTTTTATGTCTGTTCAAAAAAGGTAAATAAAGAGAAAGTGTGGAAATTTAAAACATTTTGAATAAAAACTTTTTCCAGAATTTACGAAAATACGCCTTGTTCAAAGTTACAAGACAATTTACCTCTCATTTCTTCCTCAATTTCATCTCAATTTAAGTGTTTTAGCAATTATCCTAAGGACAGAGGCGGACAGTGTAAGAGGGAGAGGGACGTATCGAATAAATTATGAAGGGAATGAAATACAACTTTTTTCCAAGTTAAAAAATTCAAGAATATTCCGAACCTTAGTAAAGGCAAGACTTTTTCCCATTGTTTTCCTTCTGTAATTAATATTTTCACTGTGTGAAATTAATGGTGTGACTTAAAAAAGCCTACAGGCTTTTGTGCTCTCTTCTTCTTCTCCAGCTTAGCTCGTTAGAATAAAAACAATTTTTTTTTAGTAATAAGTTGGCGTTGTAGGGAACTACTGGTGGAACGCGATATCCGTTAATATTTTTCCTTCTCCTCACCGGTTTTTTTCTCGTGTCTTGGCTTTACACTACCACCCACAAAGCAAATTGTTTTCTAACTCGACTCGTGGACGTGTCATTTATTTTTCAGGGAGGGTGGACTAACTCCAAAGACTAATGTATTTTTGCAAGAGTAAAAGAATGGAATAAAGTAAGGTGCGGAGAATCTAGTAAAAAAAAGTTTTCCCATTTAGAGCAAAAACTATGGAATAATAATTATAATTACATGGCTCAAGCCTCCCCCATATCGTAATATATTTTTCTGGACAAGTCGACAAAAAGCTAATATTTATTTTTGCGAAAGACTTTATCGTTAAATATTTTTTTCTCTGATCGACCAGAAGAGGAAGGAGTCGTTCCATTTTTTATGCAGATTCAATAACAAGAAGGAAACAAGGTAAGAAGAAAACAAAAATCGTATTTGCTTGCGCTTTTGCTTTTAATAATTGACCAACTCCACTACTGCAACTATCTTGGCCAGCTTATCATCGACAATTTGCCATTGACGTTGGTTTGCAGTTTGCAATTCGCAAAAGGGATTATCCCCAGTTGCTTGAGGGACAGCATTATGAGCACATCGCGTTAGGAGTTTGGGTTCAGTCAACAAAATTCNAGAAGGAAACAAGGTAAGAAGAAAACAAAAATCGTGTTTGCTTGCGCTTTTGCTTTTAATAATTGACCAACTCCACTACTTCAACTATCTTGGCCAGCTTATCATCGACAATTTGCCATTGACGTTGGTTTGCAGTTTGCAATTCGCAAAAGGGATTATCCCCAGTTGCTTGAGGGACAGCATTATGAGCACATCGCGTTAGGAGTTTGGGTTCAGTCAACAAAATTCTCTTGACGTTTCCCATAATTTAAAAGGTCGGGTTTTCATGGTAAGCGAATGAAATTTTAAATTTACTTGTGGAGCATCCGCAGGGAACGCGTGGGCGTATCATTTTCATGCCTGGCGCTCGGCTCCTTCTACCCGTCCAGAGTCCAGGCTCGATTCAACTCATGCTTACAAATTCTAAAGCAAGCTTTCCGCCAACTGAATACAGTGGAACAATTACATTTATGGAAAACCGTGTAAACATTACATTTTCGTAGATGCATACCGATAAAAATACTCCATGGTTAATCTAGTATCCCCAAAGTGCACTAGGACCAAATGACCTGTACTTCTTTTACTGCAAAAGTCTGGAGTGTAGTATTTTGACAAATTGTCCAGCTTTCACATTCACTTGATTTTCTTTTTGAGTTGACATGTCATTCTGGATAGGATCAGGATAGCTAACAACATGCTTGATTCTTGGCTCTTCACTCGGAAATCTTTTTATTTTTTGACGGACTAGCTGCATCAGTCTTTTTCTTTTCTTTTCATCTCTTTTTTCACTGCAACTTTCCATCCAAGTGAAAAGAAATTGCCTACTTTTGTAGGGTTAGGTTGCATTACGTCAAAAGATAAGAATCCTTTTAGCGATGGTCCACATACATCCCATCGTATTGTACGCCAGGTCCTATTAAAATTGCACAAAACTCCAATCCACTTCACGTCTACACACACAACAAAACAACCCACATCCATGTTTCAGTAGCTGCGTTCTGTTACTCCATTTGGGTTTTTGCGTGGCATACTGATACAGCGCTACCAGGGCATAACAAAAGAAAGAAAACTTTCTATTTTTATGAGCTCAACTTAACCTTTCCAAAATATGTAGTATTTATGTATCCCATAAGATGCAATACATCCTTCCCAAGACTGTACTCCAGTGTTTACAAAATGTATACCTAAAATGGAGCAAATGTGAAGGCATGGGATTTTTATGAAGTTTCCCATCTTAAAAGGCAACTGAAAGATTCGCCCATGGCCAAGTTGAAGATTGTACCAGTACCCCAGCCTCTTGTCTACTCTGCTTTGGCCTGACTTTGGCTTGGCTTGTCTTAGCTTTGGCCACACCATTCTCTCTCACTTTTCTCGAGGGTACTGCCTACTTACAACAACGTAGAAAGAGGCAGACCAAGAAAATGTAAATTTTTCATGGAATGAGTTGAACCGGCTAAACCATCTATCTATCTAGAGAATAATGAAATGGCTAAGGAAAGACTTGGCTTTTCCCTGACTTTTTTGGTCGTGATAAAGCCTTTTGTTCTCATACTGATTCTTTCATCTCTTTCGTAAACATTGTGTACGTGATGGTGCCTGAACACAACACGGGAGCATTTGAGTGAGGAGTAAAGGAAAGTTTTGGGATTATGAAAGCTCTATTTATTTACCACACAGGAGAAAATTAAAGCAGTCGCAGACATCGCATCAGACAAGGTAAAACGTTCATTCTGAATCTCGGATTTCAATTGCAGTTCTGCAGCAGTGTTCGTAGTTCGTAGACGTAATGATGCTTTCCAAAGTTTTCAAGGGAAGACAATTACTCCAATTGCAATTACGGATGATAACAACAAATACTTGAGCAAAATCGCATAAATAATATAGAATGTGACCAACCAGGAGGATCAGCTAGAGTCAACCAAACTAATTAGCCTTTTCTCCTGTTATTCAACAAAAAACATTCAATTGTTTTTTTCTTAACCGGAGAGCTTACTTGTCCCCTGCCGTTATTGCATTGGTCATTTTCAGAAATGAGCCAATTACCCGCTGCTACTGTACGTTACTCCATGAATGCGAGGAGCAAGTCCCTGTAGTATGGCTTCTGTTTCATTAAAGCTCATCCCAAAATTTTACCCTGTATCTCATCATCATGGCGTACCATATCAGTTAGCCAGTTCAGTCCGAGTCTTTCCTAATTATCTTTGGCTTTGGCTTCGCCATAATAATTTTAACTGCCCCTGCAAGTAGTACAAGAGAACCTCTGTTGGAGTATTGTATTTCATAGTTTTTAGCGAACCTCCCTCATTCCATATAGATTTGTATCAGTCTGAATCCCAAAAGCAGCAGCAGTCACAGTCCATTATCTCAAATTTCGAGGTACATTTAATGTACACTGCATTAATTCTAGCTATTTCCTTCCGCACATACATACTTACACAAAAGGAAACCCAAAAAGGTCATTCCAATTCTGAAAAATGATGTTAAAGTGAGATAAGATAATGTCCTTAACTACATTTTCCCAGAGTGGCACGATGCAGATTCACCTTTTCACTCAACTCAACTTAAGTCAAGTCGGGCCAGGTAAAGTAAATGTACTACGTAACCAAGTCAGTTAATATCCTTTCTTCAGGAAAGAAAGGAAGACATACCTAGGTATCCTGTGCTGTGCAAACACCT
Source organism: Seira musarum (assembly GCA_027743895.1). NCBI lineage: Eukaryota > Metazoa > Arthropoda > Collembola > Entomobryomorpha > Entomobryidae > Seira > Seira musarum. Next base: position 15,359 of record JAHZMX010001251.1, on the reverse strand, counting down.
TAGATAGCACCACCTACTAGTATATCAGTACGTACTGTACCCAAATAAGTATGTAGACCGGAAGCATTCTCCTCAGAGTAAGGTGATGGGTGCCTGCATGGAAGTGGAAATAGCATTTTCAATTCTAAAAAAAAGTCAGAATGGCGAAGGTAAAGTAAAGTGCGCGAGCTAACTCCATTTGCAAATTAGACCCTAAGGATTAATACCACTTTCCCCACAAAAGTTAATACCATTATATTCAGAAGTAGAAGAAGTATATGTAGGGCCATTCTATTCTCCCAAAACCAACTGAGGCAGACACACTTTTTATGTTATACCTACACACACGTGGCCATGGTCATATCGCATCTTCCATTTCTGGTGAGGACTTAAAAACCTTATCTTTATTTCGGAGCTTCTTTCTCCAGATTTTGAAGAAGATTGTGTACTTCCCCGTGGTTTTCGTGTGTTCCAGTGTGTGGTGGAGCATGTGTAAACTGCCTACTTTTCCTTTAAAGCCAGTTTCTTTTTTTGAAAATGATGATGAGTGAGCAGTGAGCGGACCAGAGAGAAGAGCACTGAAAAGTATGGCATGGCATGGCAAGTAAGTGCATTGCTCCAAGGCCTTTTCTCCCTCTTATGAATTTGGATTCTTCTTTTGTACTTTTGAGAAATGGAAATACGATGAACTTTTTCTCCATCTCTTTTCCTGCTCCAGACGAGATATGCTTCCGTTTTTTTGCTGAATTTCACTCCGCTCTAGTTAGTCGACTCGAGTTCACTTCTTACTTTACGCTCGTGGATTGAATAAATAAGAAAAGAAATCAGCGATTTACTTTATTATTATTGGAGTTATTATAGAGTTAAGCTTTAAGGCAAGTTGGAGTAATCCACAAATAGAAAGAAAATAAAATTGATAAAAAAAATTCTAATAAAAAGCTTTTCATTTTTTAGGAAGTCACGAGTGCAATATGGCCATTTCATTTCATGTTATGATGGGGGTCGCAGTTATAGTCATAATATGAAATGTAGGAGCATTATTACTGTCTTGATATTATTTTTGCGGGGAACTGAACAATTTTGTGGAGTTTGTGGTTATTGTGGTTGCTGGGTTTATGCAGATTTTTTAAAAGACTCTTCACTCTATTTACTTTCCTTCCGAATGCTTCCTTTTGTTATTCACGAAGCATGACCCAAAAAAATGCAAGGGGAAATGGGTAGGGATGCATTAGAAATAGGCACTGGATGAAGAAGGCAAGCAGTATTTTCAAGTACTTCCTTTACTTCTTTTCGAGCAAAGGTACATTTTTTTAATTTCAATAAATGATGAATGGAACAAAAATTGCAAAGATGGTTATTATTGTAGTCGTAGCTCTGGCTCTGACTATACTTCTTCTACTACTGATGCAATCTCCACTTTTCTGAAAATTTTATGATCACTGCAATTTGAAAGTGGCAATAAAATGTGCACTAGCTCTAGTACAGTACAACTGTTCTTACTAGCAATTATTCTGTCAGAAAAAAATAGGATACTTTAAAAATGGAATAAAAATATCGTAAATAAAACAATTTTGATGGTGCTTTTGTGCACCATGCACCACATCGACCGACATGATAAAAAATGCAGTCACTCTTTCCTCTTTTCTTCCCAAGGGAATAATGTTGAAATGTGCCAAAATAAATATCCTTTGAAAGATGAAAAACAGTGCAGGCATGCCCTTTTAATCTATGCTTAATATGAGATGTCTACAAAATCATTTTTCATGCATCGACATGAATCAGGCAAAGCCGACCAGACTTGTAGGCCAGACTAAATTCTCTGACTTCAATTTTGGCGATTGTGATTTTTTTTGGATGAGATCCCGACAGTCGAGTTTAGAGAAAAAAGCTCTATTTACGTTTCATCCAATTTATTATGCTGATCAATCATAGGTACCCCATAAGGTCAGCGGAAGGAAGGATTCCAAAAACCACAGAAAATCAGCGTTGAATGGAAAACCCAAGTTGAAAATAATAATTTCCTACAGAGCCTTATTCTTCCTAGCTTGTGGTTGCTTGCTCTAGGTCTACTACTTCCAGTGATTTCAGTTATTTTTTCAAACCTCATGCTGTTTCCTCTGTTTTCCCTCCTTTTTATAGAACGAATATGTAGGTATATCTACTCCCTCCATTCTCTCCCTCCAAACGATCGCGATCCAATGCTCCTTTTTCTGCTGACATTAGAAATGACTATAATAATACGAGATGCTATATAATAGCTTTCTTCCATTCCATTGCGATGCAATGCATGCCTTCCAGCCCACTTACAGAGGAAAAGCTTTTTCCATCCAGCCAGATCCAGCATGAGCCTTTCCCCATTCTAACTTTTTTTTTCCAGGAGTCCTTCTTCTTTCTCTTTGGTCGGTCGATAGTGATTTATGAGGCAAGTTATAATACTGGAATCCGCACTGTTATTATTACACTCGAGAAAAATACCTTCGTTTTTTTGCTTTAGAAAGTTTTTAATGCCGACAGACCAAGTAGTATGATCATGATCACAAGCCAAAGCCATGCCATACCAGACCAAGCCACGTCGACGGTTGTAGTGGCCATGGCCGCATCACATCACACCACAGCCTTTTTTCTATATATTCTTTACCTCTGCTTCAGATGAAGAGAACGATCCTTTGGTTGCTTGCTTTTGCAAGTGACGCCACAAAAGTTTTTTTTTTACTTTTTTCCAGTGAAGGAAATTGTTTGAAATAGTGTGGCATTATCTGAATAGTGGGAAATGAGAAGGTAGCAGTTTGTACGGGACTAAAAATAAGTATTTGGAGACTCATCGTTTCGCTCAAACTTTTTCTATCTCTTCTTCTTCTCTGAGTCATGTATAGGCTATAATTTTTTACGAAACCAAGTCATGTCAAAAATGGAGAAAAACACCAACAATGAGCGCTACATTAGACTCTGCTGTTTTTTCCTTGTCGATGGATTATAAGAAGATGTACGATATTATGCAATCTCATATAATATCCTGCTTTCAGCTTTTTTGACAGGATAAGAAGATGCTGGGCTATGATACTACCCAAGAAAATATTTCCTGTCGACCTTTCCCTCCAAACAAAAGGAAAATGTGTATGCGTGCGAGTGAGTGAGTTTTGTGTAGTGTGGCTTCTTTCTGGGTACTTTTATGCTATGTCAGCTGGCTCTAGCTCCGCTAAAAAACTTCAATAAACTCAGGTATGTCAGAGGAATTTATATGAAAGCTGGAGTTGAGTAAGCTGATAGGTGATTTTTAAACTTTCTCCACCAAAAGGAAGAATATAGAGCACTTATAGTTAGGAAAAGAGAGAAAGAAGGAAGATAAACGATATCCCGAGAGTGTGGCTTGGCTTTGGCTGACTTCTTATTTTACTTTCCTTATTTCATACTTTTTGGTATTATTGTATGGTTTTCCCTTTTAGCTGGAGAAATTCTCCTGGATAAAAGGTACATTTTTTTCCGTGGTACGCGAACACGAGTCGTAAAAAGGGTTGCATTGCATGGCTCTATTTAAAGTTTTTGGGAAAGTACCTATTTTAGCGTAAACTTTGCAACTTGGATGATGCTGTAAAAGGGGTCTAAAGGGAGCTGTCGAAAGAATAAAAAGCGACGCGAATGAGACTTTATAAAGTTTTTTGGGGAAATGTGTACGGTGTGTGGTGTGAATTTAAGGAGCGAGAAGGAAAATCGATTTGATTTACAAAAGCAAATTGTGAAGTCTTCATAGATGCTTTCATTAATTACGTAGAAATGAAATCCTGGTATTTTCATGTCCGCTCTTAATTATTGCTTTTAAAAAAGTCTCAGAAACATTTTTTTCTCATTAAAAGAATCATATCTCACACAGAAAACCAACCGAATTTCATCTTTTCTGACAAAACGAATCTGCAACACGAGCATGGAAGAAACAGAAACAATCTAATGAACTGTACGTTTGGATGGAATAAAATTTTCTTAGCTTTTAAAGTTGTTGTTGTTGTTGAGTTTGCTGCTTGTCATCACCCACTCCCATTCATCGTAGGTACATATTTTATGTTACCGTGTTCTCCTCTCATTAATCTTTAATATAGTCCTTAATTCTTAATTATTGCTTCCCATTCATCACTCATGAAGGCCTATGACATTGTTTAAATGTAACACAAAAATATTTGAAATTCAAAAATGCATTTCCGCTAATTTACCTTGAATCAACTCATAATTCTTATTTTAATTATTGCAAAATCCCCATTCAGAACTAATAACGCTGTATTAGTCGCTTTATAAATTATAATACTAGTCTTGCAAGTTGTGACTTAAAAATAACCAGTGCTGACAGACTCCCACCACAAATTACCCAATGAACCGCGAGCCACGAGCAGAATCCAGGTAAAGTATAAACAAATCATGTCTATGGCATGTTATTTCCAACTCCACTTTACTCGAACTATTACTGCACTCCTCTGCATGGAAATAGAAATGAATCTAATAATAGCAATTAACTCCCAAAATATTTCCCTCTCACTCCATCCACCACTACTACGACATCACACCACGCATTACTCTTTTTACCTTGACGTCTGACCAAAGCCTAGTATTAAATCTGTTTTAATATCGCAATTAAAAGGTTTCATATCACTCTAATCAATGCCCATGTACTATAAAATTGTAAAAGCAAGACTAACAGCTAACAACAACAAAAAAAACATGTACAATACCTAACTATTTTGTGATAAGTAATTTTTTTCACCTTGCTGTATAGCTGTGGTAGTTGTGTTCCCATCCGACCCAAGCCCAGCCTAACCACATCAGCAATCTTTTGCTCACACGCAATCCTCTCAGGAAAAATAGGTAATGCTGCATAATGCACTTATCATACAAATTGGCCATTCATTCTCCCCCGCGCATTAAATTCTAACCTCACTCTGCCTGCCACTACCACTACTTACATTACTCCCTAGTTCGTTTCGTCTTCTTCTTCTTTTCATGTAAACACAAATTTACAATGGGTAATTGTGGCATTTTCTCCATTAAGTCATTAAGATACACACCTGGAGGCACCTAATCAAACATTAATTTAGTGGAATAATACTAGTGACTATGTAGTAACAGTGGTAGAAGTATAGTCAAGCTGTGGGCAAGCAACCCTTTTTTTCTTCTTTGCTTGCCTTGCCCCTAGCGTTTCAGACAAAAATTTGTGTGCTTTCACCTTCCTACTTTCTATCTCCATCTTCTTTCACGTTTTATGGCACGCACTTTCACTTTATTACGCTTTGTTTATTTAGTTAATACCACTACCGACGGACTACTACTCTTCTTAGCAAACCATTGCACTACATAAATACACACATATTCTACTGGACATAGACACACGGGGAGAAAGCAGTGCATATTACGTGCAATAAACTTAACAAAAATACATTACTTTGAAGAGCTTCTTAAACTAATGGCACTACTACTTTTATGTTCCTCTCCGGTCGGTCTGGGTCGTAAAATTTTCTAAAAAAAAATTTGTTCCGCTTGCGAATATATTCTTGGTTCTTATGAATCACCAGAATTTATGTGGCTTGGGCTGAGCTCTTTTCAAAATCAAAATTCGAGAAAAGATTCTTAGTTTTGAATACAAAAGGAAGCCAATTTGAAAATCTCGTAAAAGGAGAAACTTTTGTAATGCTTAAATGCACTTTGCATGCATACTCGTAGTTTGGAATTCAGTGAAAAGGGTGTTTTTTATTATGACACATTACCTCCATCCTTCTTCTTTTCGAAGAAGAATTTGGTCCATGAATGGAATGCGTTGCACCTACCCTACCATTTACCTATTTAAGTGCAGGTATTTATGAAAAACGAATTTGTGAAGAATGATAGCCCTTTTACTATGCAAATTTCCTCCTTGAAAACTTCCGCTTTTATTCCATGGTCCTCTCTTCTTATCAAAGAAATAAGATAAACGAAAAGAATGGAAAGGTAATGTAATGTACACGTACAACCAATGTACATACTCACCTGGGTCTTCTCTTCCTTCTCTCTGGTCAAATATTTTGGTAAAGTGATAAGAAAACAATCTGCCCGATAACTGTGGACCATTGAAAACTCCCATTTTCCTATTTATGCCACACCAAAAAGAAGCACCATTACCTAAGCATTCTTTACGATCATTCCATCCCATCCTGTGCAATATGGAAATAGTGGTAACTGGCAACAAAAGAAAAAAATTTTACTTTCAAAATAGAAACTCTCTTCTTTCTGCCTCACTCGCGATTGCAATCCCAATCAGCTTCCCTTCCCTCCCTTTTCTCTTTCGTCCTCTTCATCATTTGTTTCTTTTTATGTTCTAGAAGATAATACAAAATACAGCAAAATACGTGCTTCCTCTTCTTCGCGTACATATTTTTGAGTAATAAATCAGTGGAAATAGGTGGGACGATAACTGGATGGGAAGCCCAAAGTCATTACGCGATATAGAGCGTAAAGTTCTATTGTCAGGTTCGGCTCAACATTCAAATCTCCACTATTCTCTAATATGCAGTTTCCACTGCTACCATCACCATCTCCTCCTCTTCTCAATAGAATATCCTTTCCTGGATGAAAATATTACCTACCCACAACCACTTTTAGGCAGCTATTGTGGGTTGTGTTGTGATTGTGAATAATATGGAAGGTGTTACTCTTACTTCTACCTGCTCTCTCATATCCTATCATTTTTGTATACCTATTTTGAAAACTGGAGGGCATTATTTTCCAACCTAAAGAAATTTTTCTCATTTTTTTGTCATGGATCATAAAAAACTGCTGTTCTGTGGCTATACACTTCCCTGCAAAATGCATTTCTACTATTACTGCTGCTGCTGCCTCTTCCTTTTGCTATTTCTGGTGCTGCAACATTATTTTTTTCAGTTCAGGTTATGTTTACACCATAAAAAAACGTTTTAGATGGGAAAGATTGCCTTTCTCTGCAGATTATACCTTTTTGGAAATTGGAATAGAAATGTAAAGACTTCAACAATTTTTTTCTTCTTCTTCTTTGTGAAATGGCAAATTTCTAATTCGCTTTCTATTGCATTGCACATACATACTCGTACATAAAAGCGTTTATCTTTGGGGAATGCCTACCTACTCTAACTGCTATATTCAAATTCACAAATAAAAATGTGTGGCTCACCCCATTCCATTCCATTTCTATTTCTCTGATGTGAAAATCCCGTTCCAGTTTTCCTCACTTTTTTAGAAAAGAAAATATTATTGAAGTTTGCTCGATTTCATTGCTGACTATATCTTTGTGTAGCATATAAGCAACCTTGTATGTGTCGGAATTTGTGCAAAAAAGTAGGATTTTGTCGGAGTGGAAATGGCTAGTGAATGAATGGATATGATGGTTATGGATGCATCACAATATATATACATTTTTTTGTGCAGATCAAAGCACAAGATATTATGCTTTTGAGTCGTGCTCTGAATTCAGCAATATGATTTTTACACTCGATATCATATGGAACAGCAAATTGGCATCTCTCCTTTCAGGAATGACATACGCGGAATAGGAAATAAAGACCACAGAGAAGATCCATAACTTTCTCTTATGGTTTCACACTATTTACACGATCCCAAGTATTAAAAACTTTTTTTTTATTCTGGTTTTAGTTAAGTGAATTGTGTACCTGCTTAATGCCTATTCCGTGGTTTTATGGGAGAATCTAAATGAAAAAAGGGTCCTTGCAGTTTTTACTGCTCACGTACTCCTTTCACACAATGCATTTCTTTTATGGAATTTTGGAAATTGCAATCCGTGAGAATTAACGTCTACTGTCTCCCCAAGCCACAATCAGTCTACCAGTCGAGTCGACCCACTTTACTTTCAAAAGAGTCTCATGACGCGCCTGGAAAATCTCTGGAGAAGATGAAAGGTGTGCGTTTCTCGTAAACCCAAAACGAAACAAAACTTCCTTCCAGAACTATTACCTTATTTGCAGTGAAAAACATTTTTATGCTTTTCTCCTACGAACATTCACGAATTCGTGTTGTCTCGAACTTCAGATTCCCGTACTCATTTCTATTTTAATATGTTACCTATGTCTTGTCGAAGTCGTCTGTGAATACATAATACACAAGAAAAAGTTTATTTTTTAGCAGAAAAAAATAGTCTCATGAGAAAAAGTGCTTTGAATTTTTTTGTTGAGATGTGGACCCAAAACGGTTCTGTACACCAATTTTCACGATTGCCAAAATGTGAAATGCCACCGGAGACAGACACTTCACAGGAAAAAAAATGAAGATCAAAGGAATAAAAAAGTTGAAAAGAAAATGGATATCGAATCCTGTTATTTTAAAAGGAAAAAAGTGAAATGCAAAAATCAGGTAGTGGAAAATAGACCCATTATTGTAGATTTCAAGCGCAACATCAATGTACCTAACGATTGCATGTGCTTTGTTCATTTTTGGGTTTAAGTTGGGATTGGATAACGATTACATACAAAAATGAAAAACAAAATTCCATCGAAGAAGGCTAGTAGCGCAATAGAATTTTTTGTACTTTTGGTGCAAAAAACAAAATCAGTGAATCCAAAATGGATGTGAGAAAATTATAAATCTATGCTGCTAACTCCAAAAATATTTTGTGCAATATACTGCGTTATAAAATAATAATTGAGCCGGAAGCCGCACTTTATACATTAGTGTAGCCAGCTTTTTCTTAATTTGGTAGATGGAAAATTTCAGGATATCGGAATTTGAACGTTTCAAAGACAAATAACTGACAAGAATTTGAATTCACCCTATTTTGTTTGTAAATCCAGCAAATCAAATCTAAAATTTGAACCCACCCAATCAATTTGAAATACATGCTCAGATTGTGGATCTCCTTCGACCAGTAGGCCTAAAGATTCAGTCGTCGTTGAGAGAAACCTAAAGATTTGAACCACATCCACGAATACCGCATCAGAATATTGTCTTCGGGAAAGACAAAATTTTAAAAGCATTATGGAACTTTTTTCGTGTGGTATTCTCTGAAGTATAATTAATTCGATCTTTTCAAAGTTTTTTTCCCGGACAGCTCTCCAGAGTAAAATATTAATTTCTTTTGAAGAAGAGAAAGTTTCATGCATATAAGTAATACGTACGTGTGGGTATTTGGGAATTGCACGCAGTGTGGGAAGATAGCTCTTCATTTGACGCAATAAGGAAGCCAGTTTTATTAATAAAATCTTCTCTTTTTTCATATAATGCTCCTCTCTTGAAGCTGTCTGTCTTCAATGATGAATATATTTAAAAACTTTTCAAGCTTGGCATAAAAAAAACTTGGGTAGAAAGTTTTGTTTTCTTCCCTCCAACTCCGACTTTCCGGCCGACACGGTAAAATACGTAAAAACGGGCTCAAGTGTTCCTGATAAATATACAAATGTATGCATGAATGCTCCACAACGAACGAACGTCAAACATTCAAACATCTCAAGAGAAACTTTTTTTAAAGAAGGAACTATGCATCGTATTGCGCTCCATTGTATTAAAGCATCTATAATAGGTAGTTCATGTATGCCTCTTTTGAATGATAAAGCTAAATAATAAATATTCTTTGTTCATATTTATCAAAAAAAAGTGTGCTTTGAAGAGACATGAGTGAGAGTGGTAGTAGGTAACTGTAGCTGTTTTCATTCTTTGTTGAGCACAACAACAAAAAAATTCCAGGAAACCTTTCGTGTTGAATATCAATTAAGCCTTTACTCCTTTCACTTTCCTCTTTTGAAGGCTTAGAGGTTTCTCTTTTTTGCTTGTTTATTGATGAGGACTTTTTGAGCTGGTGGTGCGTAAGCTAAATCAAAAGTAAACACTGGTTTGGCTTTAGTTTGTGTTGTTTGTATGTATCGCTTTAGCAAAATCCTTTTGGCATGGGAATAAAATGCACTAAGTCTCTTACATTTCGTAATTGATTATTCATCAAATCACCAGTGTGCATAGGTCAATGCGGTATAGAATGCTAGGTGCCTCACAAACACATGGTCAGGTTCACCCTTTGAGAACTGAGGATGCAAAAGTCCTTGGGAATTGTCTTCTTGATCTTTCTGATGGGGAAAGCTGCTGCAAGTACTTAATACTCAGGTTTAGCACAATTTAAAATCTAAATACAAGAATCTAATCAGCACTTATCGATGGTCCTGCCTAATTTTAGTGACATGCTATGCTTGCGGTATATCTGGCCTCCCAGATTGTCACGAACAACCGGCCGAGGTGAATTGTGCTTCAGGACGATCTGGAGGAAGACGAGGAGTTTTCAGAAACGGAAATAAAAGCGAGAATACACATGGCCGAGCTAATATATTTGAGGATTTGAAGGACCTTAGTATAGGCGCAGATGGCATGTCCTACTCTAATCCTTCCCTGACACATAAATACAGATGCCAAACAGTGGAAATCTTGGGTAACTTTGCTGAAACTAACGATCGTCACAGAATTACGAAGGGATGTACTACAACTAGACAACCCAATGGATGTTATGAATACTTCCGTCCACAAGTAACAACCGACAGAAAGATTTGTTACTGTGATGAAGACCTTTGTAATGTCGCTTCTTCTCATTGTTCTCCTAATTATTTTATAATTAGTGGAATGGCCATCATCTTCCTGCCTGGTCTTGGTCGTTTGTGATATCCGAAGCTTATTGCCAAAATAAATAAAAGAAGATTATAATAACTGCTATTAGGTAATGTGGATTTTCTGCCTGGAAAAATATGATCCATTGACATAAGAATGGAAATAGAATCCAGAGGTCTTATGTATTTACTTCAATTGGATTATTCATAAGAACCAGAGTTGAATTGTACAGGTCGTCCATATTCATATATCTTACCGAAACTGTAGAAATCTCCTTGTGCTGTTTCGTCACATGTCAATTTCTAATCTTATTTGGTCATATAATACATTCCTTCCTGCAAATTTTGATGCCCGTGTCAGATTATATCGACTTTTTTTATGGTCGCATTTTGTTGTGGTTCAAATGATCAAGTGAAGCCTTACGTTAAGCTTGTAAGATGCAACAAAGGATAAGCTCATAACGGTCTGTAAAGCACGTTACATTCGTTGCCCTTTTACGTCTATGGAAGTTGCTCTCCAGTCTTGTCTTCAATGATGATGTGTTTTTATTTGCGCTATTAATGTTGCAATAAAGACGTAATTTTGATCAGTATCTTATGAAATACTGACCATTTTCTCTTTGTCACCAGCCACAACTCCAGCCTCCAGCTCTAAAGCAGTCATATTCACTGCCATTATGAGGAAAAACATTAAAGCCATTCTGTATCGTATTCAAAGGCAAGCCACCCACTCTTGTCCACATATTTCTTTCCAAAAATTGTTATCACAGTTTTGTAATCTCGTGTGTGTCTGTACTTTTGTTTCTTCTTTTTCCGGGAAAACATTTTTTGAACAAAATAAAAAGCGTTTGGTAGCATGGCACAAGGGGGAAAATATAGTAAACGACGATAACAGTCTTCGATTCCATTACAATTTCATCCGAAGTTGTAGTCGTGCTTTGACGTGACGTAACGCAAGGAAGGTAGAATCCGTTCTACCTTTATGATGCTATCAACATCTTTTTAAACAGATGTCACGAGAAGAAATCATCTATTGTTTGCTACCTTTGCTTACGTCTACATTACTACATCTTTGAAGATATTACAGAACTGGTTACTCGGGCCAAAGACTCAGATGGATCGTGCCTCTGAAAGTTTCCATCCCTTTTTTCTATCTGAAGGAAAACAGTGATCAAATCGTTATTGGCTATTGACTTTACGACTGCTTTTCTGGGGAAAAATGGGAGAAAATAAGTTAACGTTACGCAACATCTTTCTCCAGTTTCTATTGCTCACGACTCACGATCAGGATCACCCAAGCTCGTCGCCGGTTCGTTCGTCTAAACGATTTCAGTTAAAATGGTACATACCTGAGGTGAAAATGAAACGAGTTTTTCTTCTTCTTCTTCGTTTTCATCGATGAAGGGGAAAACAGTTGTTGTTCCATTGTTCTATAAAAAAAGAGTAGTACATTCGCTACGTATTTTTGCTAAGGTGAAGGAAAGTTAAGACAAGTACGGCTATTGCTGCAGAGAAAATAATGGTGCAAGTGTAATATTTTCCCATGGGAGAGATATTTAAGAAGAAAAGTCGAACAGACAAGGGACTGCTGTGTGGAGCCAGCCGGACTTTTTGATAAAAAAGAAAGAATTTTTTAGCTGCCGCTGCTGCTGCCGTTTCTTGCTATGAGCCATATTGTTTATTTGTAGCTGAATAAGAAGAAAAATTCATAATGTGACATAGGCCAAAACAAAGCCAGGCCAGGCCACGTACAAAAAAAGTTTGTTCCTTTTTTTAGATTAGGTAGAGGAAAAAAACTTCAAGGAAAAAGAAGATATATTTTTGGGAAGGAAAAAAACTTTTTTCTATATTGAATTCCTTCGCTCTTCTTGTTCTTGTTGTATGTGTGTGTGACTATGTGACATCCGAAGAAAAAAACTTTTAAGGTACCTTGCTCGACTTGACTACTATCTTGGACAGGAGGCCAAACTCTTATTGACATGCGAAATGTGAAAGAAACGACGGACGTAAGTAAGTAAAGAGCAAGTTTTGTTTGAAGGAGGAGGAAGAAGAAGACGGTATCGTCATTCTATCGTTTCGTTTCTTCATATCGACATGGAAAATCGCAAAAGGAAAGAAATGGTGATAGTGATAACAACAACAGAAACAATACAGGAATGAGAATGTATACATAAGTTATAGAAGACGTTTGCAGAATTTCGAAGAGTAGTCCTACGACATAGTCCAAGCCAAACAAGAATCCAGAGCTGAGTCTTTTACTCGATAGATATTTTTTTTGCTCGAGTTTCAAAACTTTCCCCATTCCAGCTGCCTTTCCTGCTTGTTCACTAGAATAAATCTATTTTTAACGATGGCTGAGAAAAGGAATTACTTTTTTTGTTTAAATTGCTCCAGAAGTCTGCTCACGTAAACAAAATATTTTCTGTGATAAGGGAAACCTGTCACTGTCAAAAAATATTAATAACGAAGGAAATATTGGCGTTGAATTTTCAAAAGAAAATATATTCAATTTAACTATTTACTTACGACTGTACAGTACAGGGTATAATCAATCTCATGTTCATTAACCTTTCGTTTGCATCAAATGAAAAGGAATTTATTTCTTCCGTTGTCGTCGTCATCGTCTCAGACTTAGATAAATTAAACAATGATTACTACCCTCCTGATGCCATCAATCCTTTGAAAAAGTGATTTCCATTAAAATTGTATTATCGACTTACCTACACCCACATCCACCCGGTTACCGTCATGTCATGTCACAAAAGCATATAAATGAATAATTCATTCAGAGTTAAGGCGGGGGTGGTGTAAACCAATCTAATCTGTCCATTCATTTTATTCAAACTTCAAATCATATACTTTCACTATAATATATCCAATGAGTCGAGACAACTAAATCCACGATTGCAACCTATCTATTTCCTTTCCACCTATTTATAGCCGTTGAAATTGCAACGGTGTATGTATTAAAGAAAAAAGGCGGGAAAAAGAAAGTTGATGCTTATAAGGTGGTGTAGGTGCATGGTGTAGGTAGCATGAAGTGAAGTAGTTGTAGTTGTGTTGTAGCCGCTTTCCCTCTCTCGAGGGAGGGAGGCTTTTATTCATTTTTTATTACTAAAAATTGTATATGAATTATTCATGATATTTATTAGGTTACTTTTATGATATGAATAGACCTGGTTTCGCTTGACTTGAGTAGGTTTTAGCTGAAACCTCCACATAAAAATGAATGGACTACTACTACTCCCGTAATGACCAGGCCATGCCACATTACAACTACAAAACTTTATGGCTTCCTATATATCATCTAAAGACATTACATCTTATGGACCAGGAAGAAAGGGAAAAAAATGATTACCTTCTTGTGTAATGTTCTAATATAATGGGAATAGTCTTTTTTTGAGGAGCTCAGGTAAAAATGCAATCATATTACGACAACGACTATTACAAGTACACACAACTATGTAGTACTACAGCCTACAACTCATCTTATTTTCTTCCCACCCTCCCTCGGAAAAAGGTCATTCTTGTAGTGTGACTAATGTCTTCTCCTCTTCTCATTTTTATTCTTAGCATTATGCAAGGAATAGAGAATGCAATACAAAAGAAAGCATTTTTTTTCTCGAATGTAGGCACACTCATTCCATTATTTAGTGGACTTGTAATTTAGCCCCTTCTCTTCACATTTTACGCAGTTCAGGAACATTTTTAGTGCTCCATATTTCCTTTTCATTATAATGCTCGTCGTCATCAAAAAAATAAAAAAAACTTGAGCCGAGTCGAGGGTTTCTTTTCTTTTCCTTCTTGGTAAGTCTATGGAACATTCCCTTACACTCGCTTCATCATTCTCTCTCTCTTGTCGCTCATGATGACGATGATGATTATGAGGCTTTACATTCTTGTTTGTTTTCTTTTTCCTATTTTCTTCCTCAAAGAAAAAGGGTTCTAATATCGGAGAAGAAGAAGAATGATGTTAAAATGTATTTTATTTATTCGATTGCACTGCCATGCGATGCGAAGCCAAACCAAACCACTGACGATGAGTACAAGTATTTTTGGTAGAAACACAAATCCAAATACAGCTTTCTTTCTATTTTCCTTCATGTTTGCGTGCGGAGCAAGTGTTATTTTTCCTTTGTGAATGAAGTTTGATTCTCTTACGACTGTAGTGTAGTGGTATGCATTTTTTTTCCTCTGTGTTTGTTTGTTTCTTTTTCTGTCAGAAACGATGTGTTCATTTTTCCTGAGTACTACTATGTACTACTATTGATGTAGGTTTTTTGCCTCTGGCGTGGCCTTGAAGTTCTCGAAGGCAGAGGCAAAATAGAATTCGAGTCATTTCCTTTCTTTTTTTCTTCTTCTAGGGCTCCTTAATGGATTTTCACACTTTGCTTGGCTACCTACTTCCAATCCAATGCTTTTAGGCCATTCTCTTCTTGCAGTAGGTAATCTTTTTCTTATTTTTCCATTCAATACAAAAGCATTAGAGAGAAAAAAGTATTGCCTTTCACTCCAAAAGTAATTCATAATGACGGGACGGGTTTAGTTGTAGTTGTATCACTACTACCAGCAGTACCGACCGACCGACCGAAACATTCGACAAGAAAAGAAGGTTACCATTTCAAGCTCTCCCCATCTTTGTTACCTAATCCATTTTGATCTAAAAAAAAGTTTCAGATCAAAAAGCGAGACAAGTGCTTTCCCCCATCTAACGACGGATACTTTTAGGTAGAATTCCAAAAATTATTCCATTTCATTCCATTCGTTTTCGTTCATTATTATTACGATTGAATAGAAAAA
>JAHZMX010001250.1:0-34213 GCA_027743895.1 Seira musarum | reverse complement strand
ATCCCACCAAAGCAGCGGAGGAGATTGGAATTCATATCCTCACATGTGGCAAAAGTATGTAAACTCTCGTGGAATAGTTGAAATGCCTTTCTTTCTCAACATACTTTTTTTTGGACAGAAATAAAATTACATTGTCAACAAAATTATATGAAAAGTGTTGACAAAATCACGGCGCAACAGTAGTAAGTAAAGTAGTAGACTCAAAGTGATGGACAGTGTGAATCATGAATACAAACGAAAAAGTCGACAGGTGTGATTTTCTCCCGGCGAGCAGAGCGGGAACAAGTGACGGAAGGAGATAAGAAAGACGGATTTATAGCTTTGCAAAAGATTTTTATAACCTTCTTTTGCCAAAACCTTTTCTACCTTTTTTGGTAAGCAAGTGTAAAGGAAGGATTTGGTAGAAATGAAAGAACGCTTGTGTTGTGGACAGCCGTCGAAGAGCAAAAAGGTGGCACCCAGCGTTTCTGCTCCCCTCCATCTTATTCTGCGGGTGAGTTTTTAAACGACTTTTTTATGTGTTTATCTTTCCCTGTTGTGATTTAATTCATTTGACATGTGAAAAGGTTTAAGGTTTCTATTGAGTTTAATTAATTGAACAGTCACTTGAAAGTTTATTAAATTGAATATAATATGTTTAAAAAGAAGGCTCACGCTTATTAGCTTCATTGAGACTGGGATTGGATCAGGCATCATTGCATGTGGAAAAATTTGTCTTTGTAAAAAAAATTCATTTTTATTATACTTACTTTGATTACAAGTATTCCTGCTCCAGGATATAATATCCTGCATGCGTGATAATGATGATGATTGACAATGACTAGTGGCAAATTCAGAATCACGGATTCTCATGAATAATAGTACATATGCACGTACAAATGATGAATCCCTTTCGTGATGACTCTTTACGGCCACCCTCATCTAATCTGCATGGTCTTCTGTTTAATTATAGTCCAGTCACTTTCTGGTCTAATCCCCGAATTACAATTTTTATTGCATATTCTGCGTAATTTGTAGTGCTTCCAGCTATTATAATAGGTACAAGAGATAAGCAGAAACCGCATTGCATTTCCTTTGGCTGGCACGGCATTGCATGCCATCATGACTGAGGTTTGCCTGTTTCACCGAAAGAAAAGTAGTTGCAAGTCAGCGGCTTAATAATCATAGAAATTTTTTTGTTCATGCCACACAAGACAAGACCAGACCACCACCACTCACGTTTTTTTACGTTATTATTGTTCCTCCATGGTTCATAGGGAGTGAAAGAACAACGTAGTAAAGTAATTATCTCTCGTTTTCCAGTTGTGTGGCCATTATCATCATGTCATATTCATGCACTACTTGCTCCACTTTCATTTTCGCATTCACTTCTTCACCCAAACTCATGTATGTCTGTGAATGAAACTTTGGTGAACACAAGTCTGATCTAGCCTAACACACACAAAACAAAATGAGAAAATAAGAAGCAGAAAGAGAGACTTAGGCATTATCATCAGACCAAAGTCAGGGCAGGTAATCATAATCAAGCTGATTTTGTATGAGCATCGAGCAAGACGGAAAAAAATTACTTCATGTTTTCACTTTCTTTCACAGATTACATGCATGCTACACTGCCAACCTCAGAAATAAATTTTACTAGGGCTATACAATCTACGTGATTGTTATTACCGTTTTTTATATTACCTCTCGTTACTCGTGCTTTTTTTCGTGCGAGGTGTGCAGAAGCACTACTTATGCACATATCACATATCGTTTTACTACCTTTTAAATTGCATGTAAACTGCTGAATCGTATTTACGTGAGAACCCAAAATCTCTAACATATTTTTTTCTTCATAAAACTAATTTCGCTTGCTAGTACAAGTTACAAGATCAACATCATCATCATTAAAAACTAAAAACAGATTACACTCTAATCAATTCAATTCGTTCAATTTTTATGCAAAATTATATCGCTCAATAATGATGATAATCCACCGGGTTGGGACTAATGAAAGTTTGTGTTTGTGGCTTTTGTTGGCTCATCTCAAAACTTCTTGGTGGTAAGTAGTAAGTAGTAGTGACGTGACACTCTCAATCCTAAACCAATTTCCCCAATTCGCGCATCCAATTAAACTTTCATTTTTTTCTGAGGTGAACTTTTTCTTTTATTGATCTATGCTCACACTCGAATTGTAAAACCGGATCACTTCTACACTACAATCCATAATTAGAATGCAGACGTATGCAATTATGTTTTTTCCATCGTAAACCAAAAATACGGATTGGCCCTATAAATTACAGCATTCTCATATTTGAGCTTGATTGACAGAGAAAACACTTTGTTATTCTAGGGCAGATGTTGATGCAGATTGTGATTGTTGTAATCAATAAAAATGATAATCTTTTGTTCTCCTTGCACAAGCAATGTCATAAATCCACATAAAAATGTTTTTTCCTTTAATATGTGCATTTTTGTGGTACAATAAGCAATAAAATGTGAAAAAACATGACACAAAAATTTAAAATAAAACTTTCAAGATTTTTATGAAGCAGGCAGATAGATATCCTTCACGATAGTGTGAAGGTGAAGCCGCGCACTAATGAATCAGGGTCAGTGTCAAAAAATGTGAGGGAAGTAAGTAGATCAATTTATCAAGATAGAGGCTTTCCTGATGGAGGCAACATTTTAATGTCATGTTTTCAAGTTTGCTCTGAGCCTATTACACCTTACCGCCAAAGTATTTAGAATTTTTTGTTCATCTTTCTCATTTAATTTTAAATGCAAGTTTGTAGGATAATCTTGCAGCTGATCCCACACAACTACTAGTACCAGACCCGGTAAATTAATTGCCTTTTGTTAAACAGTAGCATAGATCTTTTTGTGAGATTGAAAGGCTCATGTTTCGGCGAAGCTTGAATATAAGAAAACTCGTTTACGCTGGAGGTTCTAAGAAAAAAGAACATAATCGTTTATCTGTCCATGCCCACTGGATATAACAGTGCGCGTCTAATTCATCCCCTTTTTAATGAAAAAGGTTGCAAATCAACTGCCTTGTCAATTTTTTCTTTGCAAAGAAAACTCTTTTCTCATGTCTCATGACGAAGATGATGATGAGAGAATATTTGGATTGAGCTGATTAGACGAAGATAACCTATTGATTGTCAACTTGTTTAGGAAAAATCATGCTGAATCATCTCATGCGTCTGTGTGTTTAGCCGATGGTCACAAAAACTGCTATTGTTTTCTTCAAGCGAATGAGTCAATCAAGTTCATTCTTTGAAGGTTTGGTTTGATAGGTCTCTCCCTAGTGCCTATGAAATCTTGCGTCTGATTTTCCACTGATTTATTTGCCAAAAAGAGTTTGGCGGTTTCTCAAGAAGTTGCTGTTGTAATCACGTCGCGATGTGCTGTCAGGTTAATCATCATAATTCAAAGGAATCGTTTTCACAGGAAAACAGCAGAGCTCAATGTTGGCATTCTTGAACTTGGTAGGTACTTTTTGATATGATTTTCTCAGATCTTTTCACAAACTTTTTTTCATTTTAGCAAAGTTTGCCGTTGCCACTCAAGGAAGAATTTTATGGCCACACTCACACTTGGGCCAAGCCTATCTTCGGAATTAAGTGGGCAAATTAAGTTGTAATGCCTTCTTAAGAAGACCAGATCATAGAATTGAGCTCTTAGAAAAAAAGAGGATGAGTTAGGTTTAAAGTTTTATGAAAGTTGCCAGAATTATTCTAAAATTTTTATCAAGTTATAAAAGTAAATGATGGGTAAATGTCATTTACTTTAAGGAATCTTCTTAACGTCATGCCCATTTAAACGGGATTTACCAGCACATCTCTATTTTATAAAGAGACACGCTCAAATGCAATGACTTCATGTTTTGGATGTTCCAGACATTGCAGCATATGCTGGTGCATTTTTAAAATGACGCTTGGGCAAGAGTTAACTTAAATTCTTTTAGATTACATTCATCCACTTTCAAACCCGCATGGAATGGAATGGGGTTGGACCGGCTTAAAAAGAAATATAGTGGCAATTTGAATTGCATGGAATAGAGAAATGTGTATCATCCATTTAAAAGTTATTGCAATTTATTGTTCGTTCTCGCATCGCGTACTATTCATTGTTCATGTCCCTTCCAAAACAGAGTTTTTAAAATAAATGTTCATCAAGTATTCATAGCTTTTTTTCTAGGTACTGCATATAACAATTTTTCACATTTTTTTCATTATGAAGTTGCAGATATTATTTTTCATCTAAAATGTAGATTCCCATTTATATTCTTGAAAATTTACGAGTTCGCAGGCAGAGCACATATGTCTTCGCAGTAGATAATAATTTAGCCCTTCAAAGAAAAACACTTTGTTTTATGCCAAGCACATACAAAAAGATTTTCGGATTTTTATTTGCTTCTTTTTATTCATGTGATCTTGCTTTTTCAATGTAATTGTAAGCATTCATTCGTTAGTGGTTTTGAGAATTTTTTTTTCAGCCAATGGTGGCGATAATGATGGTCTTATTATCAGATCAGCTTTTATAGTGGCAAAATTGTTAGTTCTGATGTAGGAAAGCAGTTATTAATGCAGTCCTTTGTAATAGGTCGGTGATATGATGTGGTGTTGTGGCATGGCATTACGAAAAAAGCCATTATTATTTAAGATGAAACATGAAAGCAATATAAAAAGAAATGCATTAATACAAGGACAATGATGCATAAAGGCAATAAACATTTTAACATTCAGTTCTATGCATCATGTAACTATATGTATATGTGTAGTACATGTAAGCATTTCTTTTTGACGGGAGTTTTTTTAGAGTTAACTTGTTTGTATGAGTAGGTAGATAGATATTTTGGCGTGTTTGTGTTCGAAATGAATAGCATTATGAAATAATAATATTAAAAAAATAGGAGATAGGACTAAGTTGCGATTGTTTGCACTTTGCACATGACGGATATTTTTCCTTAAAAGGTACACAAAAGATTTTTTTGGATGGAATAAGTGTAAAGAAACTAACGAGCCATTATTATTACAAGCGTGAGCCTTATGAACATGGACGTAACGTATGTACATGTCTTGTGTTCGTTCCTCTAGAAAGAAAATAATATCGCTAAATCTTCTAAGGATTTACTAGATGTTTGCGATTGTGATAGTGTCCTGGCTTGGTCTGCGTAGCGTAGCATTGTCTAGTTGATACAGTTGTCATCATAATTTACAATATTGCCTTATACTTTACATTAAAGTTTATGGGTTCTTGTCCTTAGGCCCCTTCTCCAGC
This sequence comes from Seira musarum, assembly GCA_027743895.1. Lineage (NCBI taxonomy): Eukaryota > Metazoa > Arthropoda > Collembola > Entomobryomorpha > Entomobryidae > Seira > Seira musarum. The sequence continues at coordinate 28,948 of JAHZMX010001250.1, read as the reverse complement.
CTCCCATGAATGGAAACGAGTGCCAGGTGTGAAACGCTTGTGTCAGGTGTGTCATTTGGCTGTTGATGGTCAAGGCGTAAGGTGCAAATCTTGTGGACTCAGTGCACACTCACAGTGTGGGAGTAACTACAATCCGGCCAACTTTAATTTGAATCTATTTCACCATCGTAATCAACAAAACGGCGGGGGAAATCATGACCATCCAATTGTAGATTGTGGCGACAGGAACTGTAGAGACGTTCATCATCATCATCATCACTCGAATATATTGAACAATAATAATAATAATGACACCACATCCGTGGGCTTGAGTCACGGAGGGGAGAGTGGAAATAACAACTATCATCAGTTACACCATCATCATCATCATCAGTTCGTGTCACAAGGGACATTCAGAAGAAGACCCGAGCTTGCTCATCAACGTTTCGAGCCAAGAATTAAAAGGTTGTTACATGTCCCATTGTTAACCCACACGGAAGAGGTTTGTGAGAGTGGTGGAAGCTCAGCCCCGGAACAACAGCACAGTGGAGGGAGTCGTTTCTCCAGTTCTTGTGGAGACAGTGTTGCAGCCTCGACGGCAATTGTTGTTGTAAGTTGTCACTTCTTTCTATTATATTGCTTGTATTCTCCCATTTTCACATCCTTGTACTTCATCTATAAAAAAAGAAGAGAAAAAAAGTGAGACGTGTAAAAGACAAGATTTATCTCAATCGTTTTCGGAGAATCTTTTTTTAGAAAATAAGAAATATCTTTGACATCAGTGAGGTGCCTGAGTACTTTTAGGAGGGAGTAAGAAAGAAAAGAAAAGATTTTTATGATGGGTAGTTTGAGACAAGACCCCCAAAGCCCATAGTTTCGTTGGAGTTGTATGGTGACATACCTTTCAAGAGAGATGAAAGAACCTAGAACATTGTATCTATTCAATTCACATATGGATGTGTATGGATAGGTAGGAAAGAAAACCAACACTTTGTTTCTAGGGGAGCCTGAGGAAACACTTTTGAGCTTGAGATGTAAAAAAAATTGGTTGCCCGTGTGAAAGCAAACAGATCAGGGAATGAATGAAGATGAGAAGGTGTCAGGTCGGTCCTCTCTATGAAAAATTAGTCGGGTCTCAGTTGAAGTGCATCCAATCCAACGATGCATGAACTGAAAGAACTGACAATGTCTACTAGAATGAAAAAATAAATTGATGTAATTATATCATAAAGGGTTGATGTTGAGAGGTGCAATGTCTATTTAATACGAAGGCCAAAAGTGGAAGGAAGTTTTCCTCATTATTCCATCTTCAATCACTAGCAGTTCACATTTGGTGCAATGGAGTACAGTTTCATGTAGTCTCTTACAGTGTACAGCACTGCATCATTTAGAGTTGTCAAAAACATAATGCGTTATTTTCTTGCTATGAAATATGCCACCTAAGTGGTGTGGTGCGTGCTTTCCACTAGTGAAAAATGTGCGTGAATAAAAAACATGAACTGCAATGCTCGTTTAATTTAATAACATTCTCGTTACTTTTCACTACGCTGCAGCTTGCAGTTCCCATAAGCAATTTTTCTTAATTTAAGCACATCAGAAAAGAATATGTCGAGACAAGGCTCCATGAATTTTAAATCTGGAGAAATATGCTCGCATATTTTTCTGTATCCTGCCATTTTATTCTCTATGCGAAGCATCTAAAGCAATGAGGAAGTCTGGTTGGTGTATTGAATTTCTGGAAAATTCTTACGCAATTTTCTTGAATACCATCCATATATTAAAGGGAAATTATGATGGGGAGTCTTTTCCTATAAAGCTTCTTGCATGTCACCCTAATCCTGTCTGTCAACATTAACATCATCATTTTCATGAGCTTCCTCCCAAGAAAATGTTCCTTCTTCTGTGTTGCTTTGAGTGATGATGATGAGATACTGATTCTCCTGCTCATTTATTTGGCCTTAGACTTTTCTCCTGTCGTCTTCAATATTCCCTCTAGTCAGCGATAAAGATGGAGAATGAGGGTTGATCTTACTTGTGAAAACCTTGGTTTCACTCTGTCAATAAATTAGAGAGCGAGACGGGAGCAAGAGAAGTTCACTAGCGAATAAAAAAGTCACCATTTATACACCAAGAGATTATAGGAGCTTACTTCCATCTGCAAACTTGATCCATAATCATCAACATCATCGTCATCATCTGCCAATGCAGCTTCTCCCAAAACTGAATGGAAAGGCGAGAGAAAATAAGAAAATTTCATTCACTCCAACTCCATGAGAGAAGAACACCGACAAAATATAATGCAAGGTGCAAAGTTTTATACTTAGATAGTCTGGGCGAGGTGACAATCTTGCAGAACATGCACCCAAAAAGCCTTCAACATAAATTCTAACAGCTTCCTGTGCAAACAAAACTTTTTTTGCTACATGATATTATTCTTTTTATGATAAAGCCGCAGAGTATTAGGTACATAGTTGGATTTGAGTTGGTAGCAGTGTGGGTCGGGTTTTAGTTTGTAGTGTGAATAGAGACAAAATGAATGATTTGACATTGCCTGGTCCTTTGGGGGTAATAACTTGTAGGCATAAAATAGGGCTGACTGGAAAGGTGAAGTGATAAGTATTATGATATGTATGTGTCTCAATCTCAATCCTTCACCCCTTCATGTGGTATAATATTATGAATAGGTAGTTGCGTACATAAAGTATCTGTAACGTATGAAAAGGCTGCCGGCGAATCTTGACTCTTGACTTTTACTTGGCGTGTGATAACTTTTTTACTACGTTGACTTCACTTTGGGTAGGCCATACCTCATGAGAAAAAAATGCAATAAAAAAACCAGGTATGAAGTATGTGATGCTTGAACAAACTCATGAGAAATACCTTACTCATCTTACTTAAATAAAGGGAATGAATGATCGTCCAAAAGATGAAATGCAATGCAACTCAACTCCATATCCTTCCCTGGTGCATCAAATTTTGTAACAGTAACGTTGTTGCGGTTATAGCATTCCCTTTAAAGCACTCATGAAACATGCTGAATTATGAATTCTTCACACATGTAGGTCTAAAAGGTATGGTTTTACATTACACATCTATGAGGATTGGGATGCGGACCAAAAATTCAGACCAGGTAAAATAACAAAGATGAGAATGAGAACTACATAATATAACATGCTGCTGAGGGGTGCAAAAAAATGTATAAATATTTGATACCATATGAAACTTTGGGAGCTCAGACCGTATGGAAAATCGATTCCAACTTCTGTGTAATTACGACAGAAATACATGACGCGATTGAAATATTTATTAGGTGGTCTCCCAAAAGTCAAAATGTACATGGGATGCTGCTTAATCCTTCATCTTTGGTTAAATCTTTGGTTAATATGAAAATCTTTGACTCGCACTTGTCAGAAGAAGAAGAGACAGAGTCTGTTGGCGTGTCTGAAATGACTTTGTACTCGATAGTTAAGTACTTGCTTACTTGTAGTTCCAAGATGAGAATCCAGAGAGCACGAGAAAGCATTNAAAAAAATGTATAAATATTTGATACCATATGAAACTTTGGGACCTCAGACCGTATGGAAAATCGATTCCAACTTCTGTGTAATTACGACAGAAATACATGACGCGATTGAAATATTTATTAGGTGGTCTTCCAAAAGTCAAAATGTACATGGGATGCTGCCTAATCCTTCATCTTTGGTTAAACCTTTGGTTATCTATGAAAATCTTTGACTCGCACTTGTCAGAAGAAGAAGAGACAGAGTCTGTTGGCGTGTCTGAAATGACTTTGTACTCGATAGTTAAGTACTTGCTTACTTGTAGTTCCAAGATGAGAATCCAGAGAGCACGAGAAAGCATTCCATGTTTTTCATAGCAGAAATTTGTAAACCAAGATCGACATGTTAGATCCATCGTTAGGAAAAGTCAAGCTGGAATTGGTATCAAGGTAATCGTGAACATAATGCTCTTGCTTTTGCACCCTCATTGGTATGCGTTGCAAGGCGTTAAGATACGAAGTGAAAAGTCCACGGTTGGAGAATTGAGATTAGATTAAGTCAGTGAGACATGTTCGAAGACGAGTGGAACTATATTAGTAATTTTATGGAGTGTGGCGAATCATTATATCTATCTGTATTCTAGCACATTCCAATGTCTTCTCCACGTACGTATTTGGGAATTTTCTTTCTAGAGTTTTCCATTCTCCATTATTGGGCATTTCTATCGAGACTTTTGTAGCGTTAGCGAAGGTGTGCTTGGCATCAAAATCTTAAGAAAATGAGCCAATTCAAAGGATACATCATGGTTTGATCGTCACATTTTAAGAGCTATTCTAAACTTGGCATAGCCAAACTAATGGTCATTGTTTCAGGGTATTTGGTGAAAAAAAAATGTTAAAGGAAATAAAAATCTGATTTTGGCAGTCGTTGCGCTGCTACCTTTCCAAAGCCGATATAAAATTTTATGGAAAAAGTATGCACATTTTTTCACGCAATGTAGAGATTCAAAATGATTCTCCTGCTACTTGGTACATAGTTTTTTTTCAAAACTTTTTGAAAGATGACTTTTTATTATCCTTTCCGCTTAGTCCCAATCCTGAAAAGTTTTTTTGACTTCAAGCTGAGCAGTTTATTAATCAAATGAAAAAGTTGAGGTATGCACCGGCTTGACTACAGGAACTTGACTTTAAGGCATTCCGATACTAATACTAGTAATACGCCTTCTTGAAATTGTTCATGTGATATGTTCCCCATAAAAACTTCACCTATAAAAGTCAATTTTTTAAAAAGAATTAAAATGTAACTCTAACCGTGTAATATCATTAGTGAAGTGAAGTGAAGGCAAGTCGAAACATATTTGGTATGAAATGGAACGATGATGACGGTAGTTCAAGTTTAAGCATCTCTTGGATTTTCATTTTCTTTCTAGGAACAAGATCCTATCAGACAGATAAGAAATATCGAGTTGTTCAGTTCAGTTCGAATTCTTTTTTGGATGCATTCACTACATAGCCATTATCTAAATCCCATATTGTACGATGGCCGATCGACAATTTTATTCCCATTTCTTTCTCATCTTTCTTCATTTTCCCATCGCGATACGCTAATGTATATAAAACTCCATCCAACTATGCTGTTGCTGTTAGCCTTGGAATTGCACCGTAATTTTTATAGGATAAAGTTCACAAAAAAAAATATGTTGACTCAACTCAATCATGTGGATACTTTTTCTCGGTTACGGATGAAGTATTCTGTAAAGCGTTTACGAACTTTTTACTTTGCTCTTCTTATCTTCATCTTTTTTTTCTACTTGCTGTTCACAAAAAAATATGTTGACTCAACTCAATCATGTGGATACTTTTTCTCGGTTACGGATGAAGTATTCTGTAAAGCGTTTACGAACTTTTTACTTTGCTCTTCTTATCTTCATCTTTTTTTTTCTACTTGCTGCCACATCATTGCAATAATAATTTAGGATAAGGTACTAAATGCGCTGTAAAGAAAAATTTTTGAAAAAAAAAACGGCAAAGTGATTCAACCTTTAATAGTCCTCACCTCTCCTCCTCCTCGTCCCTCCTGAACGAACACATTGAATTTGAGAGAATAACATTTTGCTCCAAGACTTTCTTTTTTACTTACTTGCTCCTTGCTCTTTGATCTCTTTTTTCCTTGAACATAAAACAATAAAAATTGAGAGTTTCAGAGAAAATACCACGGCTTTTAAAAATAAACGTGGGGAATATTTTTACATGCAATGACTCACGACCGACATGGAGTATAGATAAAACAGAGGAACAAAATCTTGGTATCTTTTATTAGAATCATTCTCTTTTTTAGCCCATATATCACTCGTCGTCGTTCGTTAAGCTTTTGGCGTTAGGAGAAGCTATTTGTTCGTTATAAAAGACATTCGTTTTGTAGTTTTGTGATGGTGCAGTAAACATTGCAATGCAGCAGGAAGATCTGATGATATAATTATAATTATCTGGAACGAATTGTCTGATTGCTGCAATAGTATGCAATAGATTCTCACATTTAATTATAACGTTTTCATACAATATTATCATTCGGTTACCAGTTTTTTCATATTGGAACTGGACAACTATACGATTTTTCTAGAAACTTTTTGAGCTTTTAAATAAAATCATGTACAAATATTGGGTAAAGGTGAACGATATATTATTACATTATCATAATTTGATATTTAGATACTTGTTTTCCTCTTCCCTTTCAACAAAGTCAAACGGGGCCGATACGTTAGAGCAAGGCGAAGCACATCAAGTTTCACTCGAAATTAGAACACTTGTATTCAATTTCAAATGATATTAATATTAATAAGTCGAACGAAACCATTTCATGAATAACTCTGTTAGTTTACCCTCCTTCTAAAGTTTCATCCTGTTGCTTTTGCTTTTGTTTAGCTCATGAGATGTGTACCTAATTCACTAATAGTTTTGCTTAGGTAGTAGGAGGCTTTTGCCAATGATGATGATGAAACCTAAGCGCCTACTGTCTACATTTTTCATCATTTGCTAATTGTTTGCTCATTCATGTGATGTACTTGGATCTAATGAAGCTTGGCTTAGTCCACACAATCTACATTAACTGCCTGCGACTCGTCTGTGTTGTTTTTTCATTTCCATTTCCATTTCCATGCATAATAATAATGAACAAAGTAACATGAAAGGAAAAGGTCGGTCATCCTCATGATGATCGTGATCATGTAGTAAATTACAAGGAATACGATTGCCTTTGAGAAGAAGGCAAAAAATGACCATGTGCACCGTAGAGATAAGCTTCATGAACATGCGAGTTTGGATCTAATGAAGCTTGGCTTAGTCCACACAATCTACATTAACTGCCTGCGACTCGTCTGTGTTGTTTTTTCATTTCCATTTCCATGCATAATAATAATAATGAACAAAGTAACATGAAAGGAAAAGGTCGGTCATCCTCATGATGATCGTGATCATGTAGTAAATTACAAGGCATACGATTGCCTTTGAGAAGAAGGCAAAAAATGACCATGTGCACCGTAGAGATAAGCTTCATGAACATGCGAGGGAAAAAAATCAACCTGCATCATGGTTTAAAAACTCAATGTACTTACGTTCATACTTGGTAGTTATGTTTTTTTTTTGATAGTTAGTGCAAGGTAAGATAACAAAACAATGATTTGCATTGAGCATGGAATTATGGAAAGCAAACAAGAATGTAGGATGATGATTCACGAAAGATGTAAAGTCGGGAGTGGAGTGGAGTGAGATTCCCAAGAGATTCATTCCATTCGTTTTTTTTTCTTTAAAAAACGACGGAATCTATTCATTGATTGGAGTGGAGTGAGATTCCCAAGAGATTCATTCCATTCGTTTTTTTTTTTCTTTAAAAAAAGGACGGAATCTATTCATTGACTATATTTAGGTAGGTAAAGATAGGTGTACTACCCCATTTAAAAGCATGTGATGTAAGGAGGAGTAAGATCATGTTGATCATGCTGAAGAAGATGATGATGATCACGGTTTCAGAGAAGAGACAACTATTGTGTATTATTATTGTACGAGGTTGTAAATGGTGAAATGGTAATGAAAAAGAATGTTTTATGCATTAGCGAGTGGCGGCGATGCCAATGATGCCATGCCAGTGGTATTATTGTGCTGGTTGGTGGCGATGGCGGTGGAATAAAAGTCAAGAGACAGGGAAAAAAGAAAATCCTCCAATATTTTTTCTTACTTTAATAAGGATCCAACGGGCAGACATCATCCAACATTGCCATTACCGTCAAACGAATGAACGTCATTATATTCCCAGTTTTTGTGTTAGTACTTTCTTGTAAAAAACGAGCGTTTCACACAAAAAAAATCATGAGAAAATAAAAGCGTTTATAGTTCCTTTTTCTAAAGCGTCTTCTTTAAAAAAACGGCTTTGTCTCTATAACTAGGTAGATATTCTTCATAGTCATCACCATTACAATCACTTATACAAAATGAACAAACGGGAGTGACGGACAACTTCACTCACTATTTTCCTCGTTAATCGTAAAATTCTTCTTTTTTATGTCAGGATTTTACTCAAAATTTGTGTGTGGTAGTGGTGATGGCTTCAATCTTTCTTCTCTCATGTTTTCATGTTTTTTTGTTGTGGCCTTGGTCCATTTCTCTCTTTCATCATGTCATGATGTGCAGCGCATCTTAGCAAAATAAAAAGTGAATCGCTGTTTTTTACAAGAAAAAAAGACTCACTCACGACATATATCACTCTCCTCAGGCTGAAGCTAATCAACGTAAACATAATCAAGGGAAAGCCGATTTTGGCTTGAGAAGGAGGATATTTAGCAGAAGCAGTCCCAATTGTATTGTACAGAGATATCGAAAAATAAGACGGTTTTTGTACGTGCCAACGAGCTGCTGTTGTATTACATTTTGTGGTTGTTAAATTCGTGGATCGTATTATTATCATATCAGTTTTTAGCATGTACTATTTTTATTGGGGTTTATTGAGAGGCTCGAGAAATACTCTGATTTTTCGTAGCGTAGCATTTACCTTGATTTTGATTTCATGATATTTTCTGTCGATGGGCATCTCCCCAATAATAAAGTTTGATACATGTGGACGCAATCATCATCATCATCAAGAACAAAACATACACACGCTACACATTTACTAAGATTACAACTACGCTTCTGCGCTGCTGAAAAAAAACACAAAGCATTGTAACAAGCCAAAACAGTGAAGCCAGCCAAACTAAGTAAGTGTTAGTGCATGGTTCATTCATTTAGAGAAGGTAAATAAATGCCTTTACTGACTGAACTGAAGTGGTTTGGTTTCGTTTGAAATTGCAATCCTCTTCTCTCCCTCTCTCTCTCTCTTCCTTATTAACAGAGAAGCATTTTTACTAGCAATTGCTCTGCGTGTTGCAATCTCATCTCATCGCATCTCATCGACAAAGAAAAAAATATATATTTCAGGAGGAAAAAATGTGCATGTAAAAGTTGCCTACATTGCATTATTAGTATTTTTTATTTACATTACAATTTTCCTATATTTTCGCCTTCCTCTTCAAAAAAATAATATCATCATCTTATTATGCTGATCGTTTTCATCCACCTCCTCACTCATCAAAAACATGATATTCAACTTCGACTTCATTTTCTCGACAACCAAAGGGTAGAACAGTAAGTGTGCGTGTTCTGTTCTTGTTCTCGAGGCTGATAGACTGATAGTGCACATGTTTTTATTCAGCAACAGAACAGAAGTAAGTAAGTAGTTTCACTATTCAGCCCAAGTGAAGTCAAGTCAAAGTGCAAAAACTGCCTACACAATCGAATCATCATCCTATCATAAGGATCCTCTAAAAAGTTTTACTTGTTTCTGACTTTTTTTTCTGGGTTGTCATATTTCTCCTCTTTCGTTGAGGTTAGGGTTACAAGGTTCGTTATCGAGCTTCTGAGAAAATTTCATCGAAAAAATTGTGTTATATTATGCGTGGTGAGTGCGTGAGTAGACTGACTGACATGAGAGTACTTTTGCAGGTTCAGGAACGAACATCATTTACTTACCCCAATGAAGTAGGTAGGTAGGTAGACTTTTTAAATGAAAGCTGTGTTCATTGTTCAGCGTAGGCATATTCATATTATCCATGTAGTAAAAAAAATATTCTCTTGTTCATTGTCTATCTGTGGTAGAATCAAATTCAGATTCAGTGTTATTTTTGCTCCTTTCCCCTACATTTCATGAACATTGGATTGTTTGAGAAACTATAGATGAGCTAGCCACTCATTGTCAGTCAGTCAATGGAACGATAAAAAATTAGGAGCGAGAAAGAGAGAAGAGGAGGTTTCAAAATACGCTTTAAATTGTGAAGCCATGCTGTTTCTATTCTTTTGAGGAGCTCATCATCATGTGATGAGGTAGAAGAAGAAAAAAAAAGTACAATAATATTTCTCTTTTGGCCGGCTGGCTTCGCTGCATCCATCCTTTTGTGATCAGTCTGTATATTATTCTTTCCCGTTCAACTTGCTCATCATCAAGAGCAGCAGCGTTGCGACGTCTGTGTTGGTATTTTATTTTTTTGGACAAAAATTCTTTACAAATTATGATGAAGATGAACTCTCTCACGTCAACTAAAAAGTGAACAGGTAAAACAGATCCACACACCAAAGGAAAAAAAATCTTTATCCTCTCAAGTTTCAAGTACGTCATGTTCGTGTAATCACGTTGCGTTGTGTCTCCTCTTTCACCTTCAATCTGCTCCTGAAATCCGTGCGAGGAGATTATTACGAAGAAGTGTCAGTGACTAGAAGAAGTTCATGTTCTTGGACTTAAAAAGGGAAGAAGGAAGAAAATTAAAAAATGTGATTAGGAAATAGGGAAGGCCAAGACGAAGGAAGAGTGAGTTCTACAAAGTGAGCAACCTCGCCTCGTCTGGTTTGATTCTAGTTGGGATTCTTTATTGCATCACCATCACCACAACACAAGCCGCTATTGCATTGCGTGGCTTGAAGGGAAAAAAGTGATTAAAAAGGTGACTCGGATATGGTGCATCGCTTATCTCGATTGCAGCGCTGACATTTTGGAATAGCCGACCTTTACAGAAAAAAATACTCTTGTACATCATCGTAACGTAATTATGATGTATGTTGTGAGTGTGCCGTTCTGCATCCGCATCCCATGAAAAATGAAAATGGCTTGCGAGAGTGCTCATTAAAGTTCCACTGCGAAAGCCTCAAGACTTGGCCGCTCTTCCTTGCACTGCGAAAGTAGTAACCGGAGAGGATGTTGTTCTTGCGGCTTGGTTGGTATCTTTGAAACATGAAGAATTGCATCGGCATCTTTTCCTTGAAAACGTTTTTCTGTAATTTGATTTAATTGGTTGTGAAAGGGAGCCAGAAAGTGTCTTGAATTTATTGGCGAAGAGTTATGCGCACGAGAATTAACAAGAACTTGTCTGCAGTAAAAGTGCACTCTAATATCAATTAAAGTTGATAGCAAGTTTGTGCATAATGGATTTAACTTATTGAACATCGGCATCTCTATAGTTCAAGACAAGTTTTTCTTCTCCGAATACCTATGCGTTTAGGTATTCTGCGTGTTGCGCGTACTTTCTGCAAAACATCGTGCTCTTTTAATTTGAAAAATTGAGTGTGAACAATTTTAACAATGACGATAATGTTGATTGCTGTTTTACAAAGTTACTGACTTGGGAAACTACATTTGTTTCAAGTTGTACATTTCACACTTTTGGATTTTCCATAAAAAACAGAAAAAGGAAATTAGCCTTTGACTTGTCTACAAAAGGAATTGCAAAATGAAATTGAGACGCAAAGAAAACAATGCCTGTTTTCATCTGACGTGAACTGTTAGAAAATGAAAATCTCACGCACTTTTCTTTACCCTACAACTACCACCAACAGCGACGTGTGAGGAAGTGCCAATTTGAAATCTACGCAGTATAATAAACTATACTTAAAACGTAGGCAGTGAATTTAGTAATCCATCCATTCAAATGTAGAAACAGGGATTTGTGTGAATTCACCAATGTAAATTATGATCATTGTCAGTGTCAGCGTTTTTTATTGACTTTACATCTTTTTCAGTTTTCAAATGCAGTGGAAAAGTTGACAAAACAATGCAATCCTGATCTGATCTTCATCTTCTTTCGTTTTTGTGCTTAAGTTGTAAAGAAAGAAGAAAGAAAGAGACAGAGAGTCTGTGTGGTTCCGGAGTGGTTTTTTTTGTTTACTTACGATACGAACACGAGTGCTTTTGCCATTACGCATAGATGGATGTACATAATTTTTTTCTCTTTGTTCATTTTCGATGAAACAAGAAGCAAGTGCAACACTCCAAGTTGGGGTTTTTAAAGAGGATTTACAAACTGCACAGAAGTCGTTTCATGAAGTAATTCTACGAATTAGTTGGTGGTGATGATGTTCATAAATGATCATAAAATAAATAACAAATAAATGAGTGCCTTAGCATAAACGCATGTTCTTTTCTTGATAAAAGAATAACGTTTTATGAAGATGTTCATTTGAGACATTAGTTTTATTGTAATAGGAGGAAACTTCATGACTGAGTGTGAACTTTAGCTTTTTCTGCCAGCAAGTGTGGTTACGAGTTTTTCATGAACCTTTGGTTCTGGTTCTGCGAAATCCCAAGTGAATATAATAAAAAAAAACCTAGCTGCATTTTAGCTTTTGCTATTTGGAGCTCCTCCTGGAAGTTTTTTTTTGTATGAATGAATGGAGAAATGATTATACTTATGAACTCCTCCTGACTCATTTGCACTTTGGCAGTTGATTTTATTGCCATATTTAATGTACATGTTTATTGCTCACACAGTAGAGTACTACCACTGTTTATGCTTCGTTTGTATAATGGAATTATTTGCTCTGTTTATGCGAGCCAATGCACATGCTTGACGTGACAGATTGATGAAAACAGCCAAGTCAAAACTATTAATCCTTAGATTATTTACAAGGCTTCATTATACTTACTTGCACTAGGAAAAAAAAGTTGAAATTGTTTTAAGCAAACATGATTCTTATAAGCAGATATGTTAATATTTCCTAAATCTAATCCAAATTCTCTCCAAAACAGGAATATTATTTATGTAGTCTGAAAAACATGTTCAAATCGAACAAGCAAACACGATTCATATATACGTATACTTAATGACTAATGGCATTGAAACTTTATTGACTTGCGTGCTGGATTCTTCCATCCACAGAGAATAAATTATCCTTGATTTCATATTATCGTCAGATTTTTTTTTGCAAGCTGAGATCGAAGAAAGTAATGGCTCAACATTCGTTCTCGAAATCGTGGTCATTTGTAAAGCTGTCAGTCACTCGATTCACCAGCAGCCAGTCTCATTCACAATCAGTCTCGATCAACTCGAACCAAATTTTGATCTGGAAGTAATATAAGTATGAAGGCCAAAAGTGTCTACTTCTTCGTCCTTTAAGAAATCGGATAGAAAAGAAAACCAGACCTGTCAGACACATCCATTATCCATCTTTCCATAAGTGTATTAGCGGTGTTGAGTTTTTATTAAAAATGATCAAGAAATGCTCACTTCTTGAGCAATTATTATTAACCTAAGCCATATAATATTTATTTCTGCACTGGGGTTCATGATAATTCCCTATGCAGATTTAATTTTTCATTTATGCACCATTTTTCATCTTGATTGGTTGAAAAACTTGTCTTATTTTTATGGAGACGTGGTAGTGAGTGTGGTGACGACGCTGGTGACATTGCTACGGCGCAGCTCATAAATCAACGTGCATTGAATTGGACTTTAAAATTAAAATATACCTTTTTAATATCACAACCTGCCCACCATTTCAGGCGCAAATGAAATATTTTAGTGCTCAAATTAACACTTTGGAGCCTCACCATATCGCATCGGCATATTTTTTTTGTTCTATTAGTGTCGAACAAATAAAGTACCCAAAAGTGAAACACATTTTTTATACTTTTGTCTCAAGCGTTGAATTTAGTGGGCGTTTGAGCGAAAGACTAAAATGTTAGATACGATACTTGCAGCGTTTTTAGTTCATGAAAAGCTAAGCTGTGAATGCAGTTGACGATTTGAAGATTCACAATGAAAGCAATAATTCACTTGCTCTCGCGTGTGAATAGGCCGAATCAGAATTACATTGAATTGTGCCTGTTTTTTTGTCCCTTTAATTCCACTCCAACATTGATAATACTTTTAAATGAAGATTTATGCTTTTGTATTCAGATCACAACACAAAAAATTTGCTTTGTTGACCGTGAAAAAATATATTTATGCGTTATTTATTAATGCATAATTTGCTCTTTTAAATTGGTGACACATGTTGTTTCGCTAGAGTCGAGTGAGTGGAGGAGTTGGAGTTGTCGGTCGACAAGGAGTTGCCACTTTTCTGTGTCCTGTTTGAATTAATTATTTTACAAGTACAATTGCTCATTGTACTATCATCATTTTTATCACCCCCATCGCCATTTAAAGTGATTAAAAGGAGTCAGGGGAAAATGCATGCATTGGTGTTGAGTTGAAAGAGCAAAGAAGAAAATATGCAACACATAAACATGTAGATTCGTTGTAACCTCAGCCAAGTTTTAGAATTCCTCATGTCATATTCTAGTGCACAGTCACAGTATTTATATCGGCTTATGTCAAAAAAGGAGGTTGTTGGCGGTGTGGTGGTGGTGTTTATCTTGGGCGTTCCATAAAGTCCATTTTCGGCAGATGCACTGAGAAGAGCCAGAAGAAGAATTTTGTTTCGTATGCATTCATGCACCGCATCCTGTATGTACAGATATGTGTGTAGATGAGGTTTTTTTATGTTTGCTTCGACAGAAATAAAATTCTCTTTGAAAAGTCATTTTTGACTGACTTAATGTGTACTTTTTTATTGATGATGAACAATAAAAGTCACGCGTATTGTTTAAAAAAATATTCCCCTCTCTTCCTAAGTATGTATTCCATAAGTTTTCTTTCACTCGGTTCAGTTTAGATTCAGAGTGGAGCAGACAGAGTGTGTTAAGTGATCATTTAAATAAAATTGTTTAGACATAGGTACTTTCTAAGTACACGTTTGGCTTGAAATTGGTTTTTGTTGTTAGTGTTAGTTGTGTTGTGAGGTTCATGATAATGATGATGCAGAGATTACAGACAGGGTCATCAGAACTTATTAAGATGATACAAAGAACAATCTAACTTGCCGCAATTGAATGATATTCAAGATCCCCATCTTTTCCTCTGATCATTCCGTGCATGCAATAAAGGCAATTGTTCCTAATATTCTGTAATCATCAGAGAAAGGAGTCGTTTAATGAGGTACAAAGAAAAGCCGGTATGCCTCTCCATTGGAGAGGAGGATGCTCATGACATGATCATGTAATGGTCGTAACACTTTATTGCAGACTTTTCAGTTCATGAGCCTCATGCTAATTTCTCCATTGCATGATGAGAACAATGATGATGAACACACAGATTTCTGATGCTCACATCACGTCGCACCAATGCGAACACAATGGAGTAAATTATGCAGAACCTACCACCTACAAAGCGATGAACATAGGAAGTTGTAGTTGACACTTTTGTTCTACATGTGCCATCCCTCCGTAAAAATATTCTTTGTCATCTTTATCCCACTTTTCGTATTCTACATGCATTTTTGTCATCTGTCTTCTTCATCTAGTTGCAGTTGTTGCGTAGGTATTCACAAGTGTTTTTTTAGCAAAAGAGATTTTTTAGGTGAAATGACACCACCTTAGCAGCAGAATAACAGTAGCTTGTCTCTTCTGTCGTATGGTTTAAGGAACAACAGATGTTTTACTTCAACCAGAGTTAACCCAAAGTGGAAGCCAAAAAGTTTTTTTCTGAACCGCTAGAAAGTGTCACGACACGAAAAAATACCAACTGCTTCTTCAGTCAGTTGGTGTTTATGGTTTTGAGATGTATGAATCGCGTGTTCCTTTTTATGTGTATTTCTCCTGTCATGAATAGTTAAACAAGCCAAGCCACAATCTGTCAAAAGATTTTTTGCAAACACGAGCAACCTTCGTTTTTGAACTGCACTTTTCTGGTCTTTTTCTTCATTTAGACCCGGATTGAATTGCAAGTTGCAACTTGTTGGCTTTGGTTTGTATATCTCAACTCAACAAGCAAAAGAGCCTGGCGCTAAATCATTCATTTTTCATGCATCGTATGCGTGACAAAAAAATCCCGTTTAAGGTGGAGAATATGATGCAGATTAGTTTATTAAGTTGAATTAATATTTTTTGTCATTATAGCGCACAGTGACACGAGCAATACTGACAGATTTGTCTGTCTCTGTATATCCGTTTAGAAATCCCTTTTGAAATGAAGCGACGACTCTAGCGCACGACAATTATAGGATTTGAAATGCTAATCCTTCTGGGAAATCCCAAATGAACCGTGCAAAATAAAAAGAAATCTGCATAAATTATGAATGAAAGCGACAAAAAAACAACTGTGTCTTTGCTTGGGGCGTGCATGATTATTTCAATGTCAAGTTAAGATGGTGCATAGTGTCATGTCATTTTCTTGACAGTGTGCCGCCACCACACGACATTTACTCTCGGTGACAATAATGGATTTATATTTACGTTTTTCTGTGAAAACAAATTCAATTTTTAATCCTTCTTATTTCATTATGCATGGCTTGATGAGATGAACATAATGGAGTGAAGGTTATTGGTCCCAACAGTTTTTTCCTTTTATTGTACAAGTGTCAAAACCTATTAACTAGGATTTTCCCTCAAGTTATGGAGTACTGTAAAATAGCGGTAACGTCTTTTTGTGGCAGCATGTGCAAAAAAATGACGTTGAGGAAGCAATTTGGTCTCATGATCATTTTGCATTTGTTTGTGGTAGACCAAAAGTCAGAGCTCGATTCATCTGTTGTCGTCGTGTTGTGGCATTTGTAAGTGACGCTCATGAGTTGATGACACACACTTTATTTACATCACGCAAATTTTAGTTTAGATCGGTTTTGCCTTTGCCCCAGAAATATAAATGCTGCGCCATAAAAGAGAAAAACATATTTTCCCAGCCATAATAACGAACTGGATTTTACAATTTCACCCAATCATGCTCAAGTACATACATAGTTTTATTTGTTTCCCATCGCCTTTGACCTCCTTATTAAAAGCCCTACCTCGAAAAAAATATATATTTTGCTGCGTATTTCAGTTCGTCTACAGCTTTAGTTCAACTTGATCCTAATCTGGTTCTGGATACAATTATTATTGTTCTCTTTGCTCTATTGTATCCTCATTTACATTTTAAGTAGCTATAAGTAAGCCAACAAAGAAGTCCTTTAACAAGCTGTCCAACAAAGCCGAACCAAATCTATCTAGTTATGCTCTTTGAATAACGAAGAAAAATAGGATTTAGAAGATCAAGCTGAACAGATTCAGTCACTCATTTTGGCTCGTGGTAGTGAATAGCCTCACATGTATTCATAAGATGAATACTAGTTACAAAAATCACACACTTCAATGGAGAAAAAAAAATACGGATCGGGTGGATACATTTGTTAAAGTATGACTGTAAGCCTCCCAAGCCTCAAACTACATGGATCATGCCATAAAAGGCGAAAATGATCTCGTTCTCTTCGCCCCGATTTGCGTATTGATGTGTATCAATACATAAAGCTCTCATCTCTGAAAGCAAAATAGCCCTCTATATCTCCTCTACTTGACTTTTTGAATGGTTCTGTCCTCCTGGATAAAAAAAATATTTGAATAGTCAGTCACGTATTCACAGCTCAGCTTTGAAGAATAATCTGAAATTAGGTATATGCGTATATGTTCTTTTTCCAGTGAATTGACTTTGTCATTGTCTTCTTTGCATTTCATTCCGATGCTCACAATCACTATCCGTCAAGCTTTTGCAGTGTGGTCGGAGTCGGTTAAATTTTCCATTTTAATGAAACCTACAGTGGTAGTATTGTACCAAAGATTTCAAATTTAAAGCTTCAGTTGTTTTATGAAAACATCTTTCGTAGGTCGTGCAGTACGTGAAATTCAAAGTTACAATTTAGCCGTGTCTTGTTTTATGTGTTCTGCTCTGGAGGAGGAATTCTTATCTTGTCGTGGGCCAACAAAATTGAAAATAATAGATATATTTTTTCCACACATTTCCACTTTGACTTGTGACTGACTGAAACTGAGTAGAAGTATCAGTGTTTTTGAGTGTGGTTGAATGTGTGTGGTGTGGTGATCTACTCACTCACCACCACTTCTCTCTCCAGCAAAGCTAAAGTGATGAAAGATCGATTCAGTGACACAGCAAAGCAAATCTATGATAATCCAGACTTTGAAGATATACAAAATGCGATTGGACAGCTGGAAGAGATAATCAGGAGCCGCCAACAGCAACAACATCAACGTCGTGCTGGCGGTGGTGGTGGCGGCAGCAGCAGGCAACAAGATGATATTGGTGGTCCAGTTCACCAAGAGACGACACAAATCGAGGGCGAGGATCGTTCTAAAGAGAAAAATGAAAATTCCGCTGCTGTCACCAGCGGGGATGACGATGGTGGTCCTGAAGACATTGGAAAGAAGTCTGTCGCTGTGAACAACAACAATAACATTATCATTGGGTCTCCTGTAGAGGCGAAAAAGTCGATTTTGAAAAATGGCATCCACAGCAAGAGCAACGGTCATCATAAAAATGGCAAGATTATTGCCAATGCCACGTCTAATACCGATAAAATTTCAGCAGGGACAGAGGTAACAAAGGACACTACTGCGACTCCAGGAATTAATAATAATAAGAATAATGACAAGAATAAGCCCATCCTAATCATTGCAACCAGCAATGGGGGAAGTCACATAAAAACCTCCTCACCTTATCAGAAAAAGAGTAATTCCAATTCCGTGATATCAACCACAACTGCGATACTTCATTCACCATCGCCCGCCCACGATAGTGATGATAATAATGGTGATAATTTAAGGAATTCAGTAAATAAAACAAATGATGATGGACAGGGGAGAGTTATCAAGGCAAAAGCGAACGGGATTTCGAAAAGGATTTCGTCATCGTCATTCTCTTCAAAAACAACTCATCATGCTAGTCAAGCAAAAGTAATGGTTTTGGTCACTTTAAAAATCATAATAATCATACGCTTCACAAAATACAATATTCTTCAGCCCATTGCATTGCATAATATCGGTCGCTATTGGTGCAGTCGAGTCAGTGTCAACAGTCTTGTACACCAAATTTTTTAAAGTACATACATACATTGCTCATGGTACATGTTTTCGGTTCTCAGATTCAAGCATATCAACTTCTCTTTACGTTTCGCAAAATCTTGCTGACTTCATTTAAGTTTCACATTTCTAAAAGATTTTTCGCTTAGATGGGCAAATAATACATCCCTTTTAAAAAAATGAGTGAGTTGACGCATGTAAAAATTCTCTCGAGTCATAAAGACGATCCTCCATCATCTAATCCATCCTGTCCCTCTCTCTCTTCTTCTTCCTTGACTCCATATTCATTCTTTCATTGAATTAAATTAAGTCTAGTGTTATTTTTTTGTTTCGAGTGCTCTTAAATCCAACCAACTTACAATCAGTTATCTTTAGAACTTCAACTGCAGACACATGGAAAAAAGCTAATTATGCAGTGTCTTGTGAATTTCTTTTAAAAATTCTTTCGTTTCCTTTTTGAAAAATGAGTTTGCTTTTCTTTATCTTCAAGAGCCTTTTTACCTAAGGCATGGGTGTCAAGTCGAATTGCTATTTCCCTATTTAAGAATAAACACTGAAAACTGAAAACACATTTTCCTCTTTGGCAAGATGGAATCTTTGTGAAGTTTCTTTTTTTGTGCGTCATTCACACGAATACGAAATATTATACAAGTTGTAGTATTTGAGGTAGTGATAATACCACTTGTACATAAATTAGTTTTTGTTACTGGCTACTACAACTTTGTAGTTCGCTTGGCCTATTTTAAATGTTTAAATATGCACGTTCATATTTTTAATTGTTTCAACAAGCCATTTTTTTGCCTCTTCTGATTTGATCTTTGAGAACGAGATTAGTTTTTTTGTTATTGTTTTTTTGAAGAAAAACAAGGCAATTTTCTTTTTTTATTTTTACATTCATAAATTATAATGGTTTTGCAAAACGACGAACACTGCTCCTCCTCGTCTTCTTCTACTTCTTCTGTTTCTTCTTCATCAAACCATCAGGATAATGTAAGTGTTTCTCTCTTAAAAAATGAATGATGAAGGTAAACGTGTGCGGAGGCACTATATGCAAAGAGAATATATTACGATTCCTAAAAGAATTGTATGATTCCTTGAGGAGAAATTTATAATCTTTTTTTCTACTCCTTTTCTTACCAGTTTTATCTGGCCGATGTTTTTTTGTTCAGTACAACCTTATCTTTAGGTACTTTACAAACGAAATGAATTATTTTTGGTTTGTTTGGAACATTTTTTTTGTTGAACATTGTATTCTATGAATGTAAATGTACGTGCTCCGAATTAGCTATATGTCCGCCAACGGATTTTCATTATTACGACTAAAGGGGAAAACGTGTAGATCTGTGGGAGTCAGAATAGAAGATAAAAAGTTTTAAAATAATGATGAGATTCGACATTTCGACTTGTATTGCATTTTGAAGAGAAAATACGTTTTTGGAAGATTGCCCAAGGCGCTAGAAATTGAAAATGTGGCTTGCAAAATAATAACAATAATAATCATGATTATTAAAATATTATGAATGGGTATTAAGAATTAATATTTTTTTCTACGGCGTTTGGGGGAGTACGTGATCGATGATCATTAAAGATTTGTTCTTAGCTTGATAGAAGAACGTCACCAGAATAATGATTATGCCTAAAAGGGTTATGTAATTTTTGCTCCAGTAGAAAGAAAGAGAGAAAAGAAGGAAGAACTCTGATTTAGAAAAGTCAGTACAGTTCTGCACGAGCTGAAGAGAGGGCGCACACAGTGGACAAAAAGATTTTTGAGTTTGCTCTGCATCTCACATTTTTTTTGAATGCTTCTGAAGAAGATAAAGTTGTTCGTTTATTTTTTTCAAAAACTTTCAAAGATAAAGTTGTAATTATTGCGTATATTGTTGCGTATCTTGTGTTTATAACTTGGCCCACTTTTCAATCTCATTTTGAGCGAAAATGTTTTATGAATGAAACGCATTATGCGTCTCTGTGTTTATCTTTCTGACTGTGTTACGGAAGTTTGTCTAAATCACTTCATGTACCTAATTTTTTCATGCGTTGCGTTGCGTATTCTTGTTCTATGCACCATGCCGGGTAATAGGGAAACCGGCAGTGAAATGGAAATATCGGTGTTGGGTAAACAATTTTGTGGTGAAATGCGTAACGTGTTGAAAGAAAAATGGTTACGGTTTTTTTCGAAATGAAGATGCTCTGGCTGATGCTGAGTACATTAGGCAGTGTGAAGTAATGATGGTTTTTCTTTTTTTATTTTAGGGAACTGCCACAGCGGAGACTACGAGGTCGCCGAGTAAGAGTCCGGAAATAACTATAACGCCAGCGTCAGGAGGTGAGCTCAATTTTTGCCAGCTTTTAAAAATTATATGATTTGAGGTCAAATAAATTTTCCACTTGATTTTCTTTTAAAACCAGTCATTTTGTTATAGCTTCACTTCTTTCCTTTCAAGGCTTATCAAAATTTGTTTGGAAGATTAAAAAACTTAGAAAAGTCGTTTCTTCCATGATGGGCTGAATTCTTTTCTGTTTTGTTGCTCTATTAAAGCTCACTCTTCCTTCTTTTCATGCCCATGTGCTGCTCACCTTTTTTAGTTCGTCGTGATATCGTGTGCACTTGACATTTATTATTTATGCTCGTATTCAATTTAGTGTTTCCCCTTTCAGACTTAAAAGCAAGAAAAGTCTTACTTAACCTTTTCATTTCAAAAATAATGTTTTGCTCAAAAGATATTATTATTCTGCGCCAAAATGAACTTCTTGTTTGCTACGCTATTGCATTGTAGTTGGTTTCAGATTAGATTTCTTAAGGAATACATAATTTCAGATTTTTTTTCTTTTCTTTGATGCTCGTTGTATCTTTATCTTCATCGTCGGTGTATTTTTCTGCTCTCTGCTCATAATTTTTGTCGTGTACGATTCCACGGAAATATGACCGGAGTACGAAAAAAGCTCGAGTTTTTTATTACGTTCATTATAAAGATGATGTGGGTATCTCCATCATCATCATCATCATCAACATCATCTTGTTTTGTACACGTGGAAGTTGAAAATGATCCAGAGTTTAGTTTTGCCTGCCTGGCTCGAGTTTTTTATATTAATCTTTATTAGACCATCCTCGGAGGAAAACTGTTAAAAGGAATGTTACCATTCTAGTCTAGCTTTGCTCATTTGAAGACATTTTAAACTGTGAGCCCATTTTTGGACAAAATGAGTCCTTTCATCCCAAATTAGGCAAGTTATCCAACAGCGAGAACAAGAGACTTGTAACTTTACTCACAATTACGATTTCTTTGTAAACCATGGTCACTCACTTTAAAGTCCATACGGGATAAGTGAGTTGAGCTCTTTCAGGTTTTTAATCAAGTTCAGAGAAAGAAAAAAATCCTTTGAAGTTTACAAAAAGGGAAGATGCATGTGAGCAGATTTTTGTCCAGGCGAAGCATCTTCAAAGGAAGGGTGGTAGTCAAAAAAAGGGAACTTGACATGTCTTGAAAAAAATTCAATTTTTTTTCATATATTTCCAGTAGTACTCCCTCACGTAAACTTATAATTGCTTTTTAAAATGTGTTTTTGCTGAAAACGTTATTCAATAAAATTCTAAATTGAGCTTATTGTTAAACGTTGAATCGTCGTTTTTTTTGCGGAGTTTTCCCCAAAGGCTAAAGGAAAATAAAATAATATTGGAAACGAGTTTTCAAGAAAAAACGAATTCAAATCTTTCTTTCAAGTGGAGATTAGCTTTATTTACTCTAAACTTTGATGAGATTTTTGTCCAACAGTACCCATAAAATAAAATTCATCGATTCTCCTCCCAATCGTAAAGATATTCTGCTGCCTGGCAATTGGGAATGACAGGGGGTATGTGACTAGGCCAATAAATAAACTTGGTTGAGGTCAATGAATTGTGCTTCTTTGTGGCTTCTGTTCAATACTATGACTTCTTTCATTTGGAATCTCCTATCGCCTCTGTCTCATCTCATCCTCTTATTTACAGGATCCACTATAATTCTCCTCTGATAAAAAATCGCATTGCCAAAAAACCGCACATTTATGTTACCCGAGGCTTTTCACGTTGGTGATCATCAGTTTATTTTTTCTTCCCTCCTTCTTTTTTACATAACACAGTTCCTATCCGTTCCCTCGCAATTTGTTTTTGCTTTCACCATCAGCCTCATTTTGAGTAAGGAATGGCCAATCTCAATTGTTCATCTTTTTTACAACTACTGACTCTCTTCAGCTGTCACTGTCAGACCTCACTTTGTCTCAAAGTCTGTTTGAAAAGGTGGGGTTTTGCAATTCATATAATCAAATCATTATATCTGGAGAATTTTAAAAATGACATTTCAAGCTTAACCTGTCCTTTTTCACATGTTCCTCCTTCCTTCGCAGAAGCTTAACTAAAAAACAAAGAGAGAGAGCGAGAGAGAGGGACAGAGCAAAAACCACTGCATTTGATTGAGCTTATATTGAATGAGTCGAGTCGAGCAAAAAGCCAGAGTCTCGTGCTCAAAGAAACAGTTCACATCGTCACAGTAACAATATAAAATGTAGTAGCCCGGAAGCAGTCTGTGATCTCCCAGGAGGCACGTACTACAAGTGAAAAAGTCAGGCTTGTTCTCACAAATTCACATCATTTACCCTTTTTCGCCTGCCTCCACTTCTACTGCTGCTGAGTGTGATGTTTTCTGCGATCAACTATTATCCATAGTTTATTATCGTCACCTTTTCACAATCCCAACATGCAATTGCTCTCTGACTACACATTCTCCTATTTATTTTCACGAATGGCTCTCTCGACTCGACTCTTTTTCGACTACTCTTTCAGAGCTCCCACTTTTCTACAAAACAAATGCACAGAGTACGGACAAGTGTCGATAAAAAATGTTTCTTTTTTATACCATTATACTGCATCAGATTTCCCTGTCTTCCTCCTTATCATCTAGTCAGCACCAACAGAATCCGAGGAACTCACACGTTTTTCCTCAGAAAAATAAACACTTTTTTCCTAATGAATATGCATACTAGCACAGGAAATGGTTTGGTTGGGATGATGATGGGAAATGTGCTAAACTTTATCTTCTGTGGAGGAAGAAAGAGAAGGAGAGATAGATGGATGGATCCATAAAGTATAAATGTAGCGTTAAGGACGCCTCATGTATTACATCAGCTTACAATTGAGCAGTTATGGTTAATCTTTATCACGACACTTTGATACGTCGTCGTGCTCACTATGATCATGATCACCACTACCACCAACACGCAGCAGTTTCCGTCTTGCTCACGACTATGTTGCTGTTATCATCATTTATGGGAAAACTAAAAAACGAAATAAAGTTTATGCATTTTTTTCTTCTCGTTGGTTTCATTTCCCATTATCATGATCATGCGAGTGATCATGATCACGATGATCATCTTGAGGTTTTTTTCCTGACATCAAGCAGCCTCCTTTACTATTGTTCCTAGAACGTGTTCATTGAGCTCTCTGGAATTTTCATTAAGGCAGATTTGCTATGTGTCCTTTTAAGCACCACTTTTTAAATGCTTTTGTAAAAGGCGTTCCACAACATAACATCCAGAGACGAAAAAGACTGCAAGTCGCTTTTATTACATTAAGATCATTTCGAGTTTCTTTAGAGCGGAGCCAACCACTTATGGCGTAGTCATATGTCACGCTGGCTAGTGAATAGTGAGTTTGCTTTTTCAGGTTAAATGGCTGAAAAAAGAAGACCTGCTGCGCGCTCCTGCTCTTTTTCTTTCTATTGTAAATCTCTCCTTTTTTGTGTAACAACAACAGCTCCTCCCTGACTTCCTCCTTGTTCCATGTGTCTTTTCTCCTTGAATGGGAAGGAAAAGAATGTACATAGTTTCGTATTCAGGAAGCTGTTTAACTACGCACACACACACGAACACCCCAACCAACCAAAGTTATAATAGTTTGCAATAATAAAATAGAAAAAGAGCTTTTGTAAGTGAATCTCTTTTCATCCATTACTTTACATCATTGCATTGATCTGCATGTTTGACATAAAAAATTGCCCATATGAGAGAGTATTAAACGTGCTTCGGCATAGGTATACTTGGATGATAATACAAAGTAATCATAAGGGAAGTATGGAACATTTCCTTGCATCGTGAATTCGCGATAGAAAATACAATCCGTCCATTCTGCTTTTTTGGGGATGCTCGTATAAAAAGTCAATTAGGGAAGATGAGATGAGGGCATATAATATAATATTACTTACTTACTTTTACTACTACTACCACTACCGAAAGAGTATTAGTTTTTTTATCTCTAAAAAGATACAAGGCAAGGAGGAAAAAAAAGTTATACAAATAGTAGGAGTGTTTCACATTATGCTTATTCAGTTGTATAAAAGTCATGCCTTCCACCATCGAATTCAAGTCCGTGAAAAAAAACACTGCCATGGCATGGCATGATGGCATATTGGTTTCGTAGAGAGTTGCATTGCATTGTCAAGACTCATGAGGAGGAGAAGTGACTTTGTGAGAGCAAAGAAGCCAAAGCCAAGCACATAGAACACAGTTAGTTACATAAGCAATGTTGTATTATTCAACTCCACGTGCATTTTTTGCTCGCCTCCTCTCCTCATATTGAACAGTTCGTTTCGTTTAGTCGCATCAGACATCTCTGAGGAGGAAAAACCTTTTCCGAGCCTTTTATGTTCCAAAAAAAGTTTTTTTGTGTACTCTGCATAAGCCGTATTAAGAGTAGAGGACGACGGAAAAGTAAAAACCGATTTTTTTTGGCATGCGCTTGATATTTTTGTTCAGTTAGTAAAATACATGTAGATTCTCTTCAGATTGCTGCTTCTTCTTTTTTTCTTGTATTTTCATCTTCACAAAAAAGTATGTGCATTATGTATTTTTTACATGGGAAAAGGTCTTTTTTCCTCTTTACAGATGCATTCCTAGTAGACAAGTAACCCATATAAAAATAATGTGTAGAAGGATTGCATGATTTTTTTTACTTTGAAGAAAACTTAAAGATTCACTGTAAAAGTCTTTTGCCTTTGGCTGGTGTTGGTGTAATATTCGTATGCATCACATCTTCTTCTTCTTCTGCGATTTGGTTTAGTAGTTTCATTTCCGTCAGTTCAGTTGTTATTCTCTAGTTGTAAGTAAGTAAACGGACGGGGGACGACGATGATGCGATGATGATGTTCATCTTGGTCTTGGTCTTCTTGCTCTCTCGACTCGCTTGTAATATCATCATCACATCACATCACCTCACATTACTTTGAAGTGAACGAACAAGAAGAAGAAGGGCAAGAAAAAATATTTTTTTCTTCTGTACTTTGGTTTTTCTGATTTCGTATTTTAGTCATCATATGCATTACATACTTTATGCTATGCATACGTTAACTTGAGAACGACCAGGGTAGGATTACATTTTTTTTTGTCTTCAAAAGATTTTCATTTTCATTCGTGTGAAGTATCACGTCAGTAGTGGTAGTGCCATTATTGCTGCTGCTGATACTGCTCTTATTGGCTTAAGTTAAATTTATTTTATTTTATTTTTTTGTTTTGTGTTTTTTCATTTTTGTCGGTAAAACACGCAGTAGAGCTTCCAGAGTCAAGACTGTTGTTGTCATCTGCGAGAAATGAAGAGAGAATTTCACCCGATGACTTAACCGATTCTGCATGCATTATAGAAGACGACTTGCACCGCGCTGGAAGCAGTAGTACTACAGCAGGTGATCACCAAAATTTCGCAGTTGCAGCTGGCACTTCATCGCAAGCAGGAGGTGTGAGTAGTAGTGGCTGTAGTGGATGTGGTGGTGTTTCTGGTGCAGACCGAGATCGAGACAGTGGAGGTGGTGGAAGCGTAGCGAGCGGGAGTGAAATCGGGGGATACACACAAAGGTCAACTGGAAATTCTTCTGTCGCTGAATCAGCTCGACAAGCCGAAGCTATCTATGCGGAAATTCAAAAGAGGAAAAGTGTAAGTGGAGAAAGTGGTGGTGGTGCACGTGAACAAAGTGATTTGCTCGTGCCGGATCATATTTATGCGTCTGATGGGAGTCCGTATGCGATAATAAACCCTGTCGTGAAACACAAAGCTTTGGTGGATTCTGGAATTATACAGGTGAGCAAGCAATTCCTTTGTCTCTAATGAACATGCATGAGCTTAGCTAGGTTTACATACTTTTCCTGCAAAAGATTTTTCCGAGAATGTATTGGACAATAGAAGGTTTTAAGCTTGGTTCAAAAAGCCGGTTCATTTCATTTCATTCGCTTTTTTTATATGGAAAAGGACGAGTTGTTTGCTCTGTTTATTCAAATTTTGCAATGTTTACACTCAATTCAAACACACCATTTCATTGGAATTTTCCCATGTCTGATGGGAGTCCGTATGCGATAATAAACCCTGTCGTGAAACACAAAGCTTTGGTGGATTCTGGAATTATACAGGTGAGCAAGCAATTCCTTTGTCTCTAATGAACACGCATCAGCTTAGCTAGGTTTACATAGTTTTTCTGCAAAAGATTTTTCCCAGAATTTGTTGGACAATAGAAGGTTTTAAGCTTGGTTCAAAAAGCCGGTTCATTTCATTCGCTTTTTTATATGGAAAAGGACGAGTTGTTTGCTCTGTTTATTCAAATTTTGCAATGTTTACACTCAATTCAAACACACCATTTCATTGGAATTTTCCCATGAAAATTAATCCGTTTTAACATGAAGCTCCTAGCGAGGTCTGGGTTTTGGCGTAGGGCAAGCTGCAAGCTAAATTGAATAAAGCCATTCGAATTTGATGGGTTCTCCATTTGTTTATCTTCCCAGAAACGGATTAGGGAATACTTAGGTCTGATCGAAGCAGATCATTATTATTTCAACAAGAGGAAAATCCTCTTCTTGCAATTCAGCAGTGTTCGTAATTGAAATGACTTAAACTGATTATTTGTGAAAAAATGGGAAAAAGAGTTGTCAGTGAAGAAGAGGAGCAAATATCTATAAACAAAAAATTGGATTTTTCTTTTGCATGCACCACACATTTTACAAGTTTTTATAGTCGCAGCTTGAGATGAATTAAATAAAGGCGTTCACGAAAAATTTATGAGAAGAGGCACGAACAAAAAAAAAATGTGCAGCGGCAGACGTAAGCACAAACACTACTTTATACCTTTCATTCAGTTTTCTACGATTCCATCCATCCGGGGAATTTTTTTTCATAATGCTATAAATATCTTCTGTTCGTGCATCGAATTTTGCTTATTGCACTCAATCTCCTCAAGAGCTCATTTCATATTCCTGCCATCCTGCATTCCAAGCAGATTTTTTAATAGTAACGCAAAAAAATAGGCGTGTTGTTGAGCGATGCAAAATTGAGTAAAAATTCCATTCCCACGATTTTCGCTGATTGAGGTCCCCTTTTTCATTAATTTCGTGCTGAGCTCAAATGAAAAGATATGACACGGTGATTTCACACTCACATTGTCATTTCATTCATTCAAATCGCGTAAAGTGCATTGAGAGATGAGATTGAGAACGTGTCAGACTGTTTGTCCCCCACATGGGACGAAATTTTTTGAGCGTAAGCAAATCAAACCAAACCACAACCCAACAAAAACTTTTATAAGCTCTTCTGGAATTTGATTTTTTTTTGCATTCATCATTATCATTACTCACAGGATGAAGTTGAAGAAGGAAATGATGAATGAGCATGATTCAATCATTTTCTCAAATTATGCGTCAACCCAAGCTACGAAAAACACGTTGGTGGTATGCAAACCGTATGAATGTTTGATACAATAAGCTTCAAACTGTGTATGTGCCTACACTGAAATTAAAGCATTTCATTAGAAGAACAACGATAATTAAATTTTACGCGTATGCATAGATGAGTCGCGAAATTGGAGATGAGAATTGTGAATTGCACCATATTTCATTACCCCAGCAAGAACTGGCGTACGTACATGGCATTAATTCTTGAAGATAAGGCAAGGGAAAAAAGATGATTAATGCATAATAGTCATTTCCCTAAGCCGGATTAGATATTAAATTGCTCAACTCAATATACAAAGGATGTTTCGAGAGGATGGTATGGTATGCTACACGGTCTTCAATCTTCATTCATTAACAATAGAAGAATGCATGACATTACTCCGAGCTTATTCCATGATACCGTATCATCATCATCCTCATCCACAAGTCCGCTAGAGAGTAATTGCAAGATTGTGTAGAGTCATGCGAATAATTCGTAAGAGGAGGTGACGATG
>JAHZMX010001249.1:0-15021 GCA_027743895.1 Seira musarum | reverse complement strand
GCCAGGAATTGACGCTACTTGTTATACAACATACTTATGTACTGGATACAATATGTATCCAAAATCTCCATGGAAACGATCTCTGACTGTGCAGCATGACAGCCTTGTCAGTATTTAATGATACGTACATTAAATCTTTCTAGATTGATTGTCCAGTTTCTGGACAATAAAATTCGACAAGACCTTTGACCTAAAAAAACCCTTAAAAAATAGAGAGAACTATAAATGTAATCTACAAATCGCACGAATATTGTATTGGAGCGAGGCAATGTGACCGTTGCTTGTTAAATTCAATAAAAAAATTATCGGTACGATACATTGTTTTATTTGCACAAACAAGTAATTAATGAATTACAATAAATAGTTTCGCTTCTCTTATGGTAGAATTTGTAGTTACCAAAACGTAAGAGAATTTACTAAACATGAGACGTTCTACTTTTGGACAGACAGACTTAATCATCCTATTTATTTGCATGCCTGCAACGCATAAGCATGTGGGATCCTCAGCCAGCCTGAATAAGGAATACTATATTTTCTCGTCATAACATTTGACCGGTTACATTAACAGTTGTTGATTTAAGGGAAACATTGATTTGAATAATTTATGCCATTTTAATGGATCCTGTCAGTCCAGGCTTCTCTTTCTTGGCAATACCGGCCAACAGCTTCTTTATTTCCGCAATGGCTTTGCCTGGATTCAAACCCTGTAATATAAATACAAAAAAATGTCAACTGTTTTTGGGAAGTATCTCATTGTAATGAAATTAATTATCAGATCAGCAAAATATGTACCTTGGGGCAGGTCTTCGTGCAGTTCATAATTGTGTGACATCTGTACACAGAAAATGGATCGCGAAGCTTATCCAATCGCTCTTTTGACTTATCATCCCTAGAATCGATAATCCATCGGTAAGCTTGCATAAGTACTGCAGGTCCTAGATATTTATCTGAATTCCACCAGTACGAGGGGCAAGATGTGCTGCAACAGGCACATAAGATGCACTCATATAAGCCATCCTGCAAAACAAAATTAAATGTATATAGAATTGTAAATTACATAACTTGATTTAAATTTTTAATTGCATCCTTAATTATATAATTATATTATGTATTGTAGTTTGTCAGTTCGATTTTCAAAATTTACAAGCTTTTGTCGGTCGTGCACGCTTTGTAGCAACTGGGCAGAGCCAGGTTCTGCTTTCTCATTCCTTTGAAGCCAAGGTTGAATGGCTCTGTATTGTTCGTAAAAGTTACTAAAATCTGGGACTAAATCCTTAATCACATACATGTGTGGCAAGGGGTAAATTTTGGTTGACTTCCCCAGATTAGTATCGATTTTGCTAAATAACAAATAAATAAATATTTTACATGGATATAAATATGAAATGGAATTCTCAAAAATACATAATCAGATTTAATATCGCACCTAAGTAGCACTTCCACGTACCTTGGACCATAAACCCGAACAGAACATTAGTTTTATGAATCTAACCAAGACCACGAGATCAAGTTAAAGTAATCTTACCACAGCCACCGCAGCACCAAACTTCCCCTGAGGAAGTAGAGCTTTCGAACTCGCTAACATGATGGCGCAAATCTATAACCCTAAGCCTAAAATCAAAAACAAAACCGACATTAGTCAAATAAAAATCATGGAACAGATGTCGTCTACATTATAATGCCGTCGGCGACTGCAAGATAATACCATAAATAACGGAAAATATGATACAGGTAAAAGCCTGATAAAAATATTACATCAAACTAGAAAAATATATGTAAGTACAAAAGATATTTCACCGGTAATTGAGTTATACTACCTTCACTTATAATTCACCTCCTAATAACTAATAAGAATAACTTCTACAATCCCTTTTAAAATTAATTGTTTTTTAAATATTAATATCTAAATCCAGCCGGTTTTTTGATATTACGAAATGGTCAAAATAAAATCCTTTCAAGAAAGTAGTATTTACCGTAGGTAGGATGTGTGGCGGTTGGTTATAGATCACGTTATGGAAAAGAAAGAGGCCACTAATCAGTGACCAATTTACAATTGAACTGCGTTGTAAATCCAATGCGTTTTGTCTATGCACTGCCCGTGCCTGCTTTCATGTTACACAAGCAAGTTTGTATACGTGAGCAGATGCAGCTGTTGTGTTGTGTAGAGGCTTGTGACTCTGAAACTTTCTCTTCATCAGCTAAAGACGGCAAACCTTTTGTTTTGAAACACGAGATGGCTGTCTCGTCGAAATATAACAAGCAAGCCCTTTTCTTCTTTCCCTTTCAAACTTTCTTTACTTTTCCAATTCTACCCGCTTCCCCAGAATTTTCAGGACTTTTAGGTGTTAAATATCATAAAATAATTATTTTCAAATAGTCAGGCTAAAAGATATTGATGATTCCATAACAGTTAGAGTTCTCACCGAATAAATGACCCATCAACAACAGCTCTGTCCAAAAAAAGATCTCTTTTTTAAAATGTCCAACGAATCGGATGGATTGAATGACGCCGTCTGCTACGACAACGTTTTCCCATTAGCTCGCATGAACAATTACAACAAAAGCTGACCAGCTTCACTCCTCCGTGTAAGTAATTACGTAACTAAATGATGAAGATGTTTTCAGGGCAAAAAAATGGTCCATGTGATGGGATGGTGGACAGCATTCGATCTAGATGTCCAACCTGCCAAGCCAACCATCACAGCTTTCGGTCGAATACATTCGTTCTACATGTTGTGAAAGATCTGTCTTCAACTTTGAAGCTAGCAATTTTTAAATTGTTTCCTAAGTGTTTCCATTTCAATTGGCCATCGAGGACTTTCCTGTGTTCGTGTCTGTCACCATTTCCTTTCAATAATTCAATTGCTTCGACTTTATCATTTTGTCTCTGTCCGAATGCGGCTGTGGCCGTGCTATTAGACAAAAAAGATCGGGTAAAAAATTTGGTATTTTTGTACGTACTTTGACTTGACTTGACACAGTTTATAAAATCAAATAAAGACAAATAAAAAATCTTTGTTTAATATTTAAATTTTTAACTGACAATGAAATGACTAGGACTGTGTGGCTAAAAGTTAGTTCATCCAGCAACTACGCATTTTAAAGGATGGCTGCTTCAAGACCGAATTTACGCCACGCCACATTTTCTATCCACCATTTCCTTCCATACGGTAAAGAATATTCATTGATTTCGAACCCCAAACCAAGTCAGACTTCTTGAAATTGTGAAGCACCTGCTTTTCATGAAATTCGGTCAACTGTAAAGAATATACCTTCAGCTTCAATAATTTTTGTAAATGTTTGTATCGGTTCAAGTATTTGATTTAAGGTTTTCCTTTTCCTTCTTTGGAGCCATACATATGCATTCTTTCTTTATAGCTGAAAGCTCCAACCTACCAATTCGATAACTTTCGTAAGCCTTTTTACAGTGACATGACTGAAATGTTGTGCACTGATGTGTGCATTAGTAATTGAGATGAAATAATTGTTGACTTCATACATACATATTTTCAAATGCATTTAAAGTTTTTGTCTGCTTCAAGAGATCCTAGACAAATAGTCAAATATAGCGTTAATGAAATACCATTAAAAAAAGAATCTTTGTCTTGAAGTCACAATCACAATTCATTGATTTGAATGAAGTAAAAAAAAATTGAAAAGATGTTTCTCCAAGCCCCTCAACCGCACATTTTTTTCATAAAGCCAAAAGGTATAAAAACATCCCCACTACCACTCGTTCTCCAAATCAAAAGAAGAAATGGGGCTGAAGCTTTCAAGAAAAAGCAACGTTTGTATCAGCAAAGATATTACATGCGTGTCTATCTCCCTCTGCTCACGTCGTTCTTTCCTTCTCTGATTCTGTTACAGCTACAGCAAGCAGCAAGGAAAAGTCTGCACTACTCCATCGAAAATCCACCACCTTTCTGTACCAGGAGCACATGAAAGGGAGATTTTTTTTCATTGAGGACGAAGGAGAACCACCACCACACCACGCTTTCCACGGCTTCCCTTACTCTTCTCTTGCTTTCTTTTTTTGGGGTGTGCTGCATGTTTTCTTCGAGAAAAAAACGTACGTTACGTGAGTTGTGAGTGAGCTAGCTAGCAGTCTTTTCCCCAATTTGATTGTGTTTTTGTTGTAAAAGGAAAAGCGCTGCCTTGCACCACCACCGCCACTACCACCATTCTTTCTTCTCGGCATAAAGTTGACTGCTGCAATGACAAAGTGGAGCAGCAGTCTTGCACAAGAATTGAAGCAGTGAGCAACCTTTCCATACTTAATAAAAAGCAAATAGAGAAATCAAAATAACTATTCAAACTTTAATACGATTTCAAAATCACCACACATCAGATTTATCTTCATTTCACCCACAAATTCTAATTCTGGGAAAGTCCAAAATTCAAAATAAGTAAAACTGTAAATATAATTATTTGTCGCAGTAACATCTTTCTAATTAAGTTTTCAAAAAGCCGAAACATTGGAGAAAGCATCTCACCTGAAAACCTCGTCCAGCAAAATCTATTGGGTAAGTTTTAAGCAATGATTCACTTTGCCCCAAAATTGATCTTATTTTGGAAGATTGCTTCAATTATTTCCTGGTTTCAATTTTTAAACATTTTGGAATTCTTGGGAAAACAATACTTATTTTTCCACATTTTCCAGGAAATTTCTTCACACTAATCACCCACGGGGAAGATTTGAGCGAGTGAAACGAGGAAAAGTCAGAGTGAGGATGTCATATACCTACATCGTCTACCGCCACCACTGTCATTGTTTACCCAGACCAGAGCACGATCCATTATCAATCTTATTTATTTGTGTGCAATCAATCCTACAATAGGAAGCCGGCAAACGAATAGAAAATACAAGAACCAAAATCCGATTACAAGAGACATTGACTCATGCTCAGCCCAGAAGAAAACCTTCCCCTGACTTGTTTTCTTCAAGTAATGTCACATTCAATAAACAATTAGAATTGACATGCGACTTTTTTTCTTGTCGCTCTCTTAAATAACAAAAGGGAAGAATGAATGAGTACAAACAACATTTCCCTTTCGTTCGATTGACTGTCTCAGTGAATGTGAATCAAGTGAAATGAATGACCTAATAAGGAAGGAACAGGACATGCTACTGGTACTTGAGCATGGCTCATTCAACTCGTGGAAAGTTCATTGTTGACTTGACTTGTAACACTTTTTATGGATTTTGATTGGTATTAAATAGTAGATACCAGCTTTGAATACTTATTGAGCTGTACCTTATAAAGCGGAATAATCATGAAGCTCCCAATAATAAGGTGGATCTTTTGGACATTTGTCCAAACCATTGTGGGCGGAGTGTTTGTGAAAGCTGTAATACGTAAGTTTAAATGGTTTTATTTCTTGCTTTAGTAATCAATCAATGGCATGAATGTGTCCTCATATTTAACAATAAGAAATGCATAAGAAGCTGTAGTCTTTTAAGTTGTGTAAACTACTTATACCTATACTGAACTATTCACAATTTACCTTTGTCAAGGGCTAAAGGAATCAAAATTAGATTAAATTACATAAATTCATTGTCTCGTCGAGAGTGAGTGATTTTAATATGAAATAATTTCATTACATATGCTCCAGTCATCAATCTATGACCCCTGATAAAATTCTCTGTAGTAGCGATGTACTGGTTCCAGTTGTCAAATCAGACACTCCATTTTTTCATTTACATAATAACCTACAGATATACTTCTGTAGTACTTCATAATTTAATTCCAATTTCCTTACATTCGTTTGCAAATATTCAATCTACATTCATGGAATTTGTAGGTTAAATGATGATGCATAATGAATTATAATGGCAATCATTTTAATATAAAATATACTGAAAAGGGGACCTTAAAAAAGTTTATGCTCCATACATATTTGTATGCATACAATTAATCTTTCGGAGCTTTATTTTATTACTGTTTGTGATAAAGCACTATATAACTTTTCTTATCTTTGGTGTAAAATTGCGTCCTAATTATCTCCTTCCTTTCACTTATTATTTTCCGCGCTGTTCTGTCCTTGCAAGGCAAATTAGGTTGCATCTCCAGCGGAGAAAAGTCATTTCAGAAGAAAACGTAGAACTCGTAGGAGGGTGGATAAAGATATTTTCCTGCAGTGGTAGTGGTTGGTTGGCGGGGAGAGAGGAAAACTACTTTTCTCTCTCGTTTCTCATTCTTTCTAACTCTTATGCATTCAATGTCTACTAACAAAACTACCCACCCATATAAGAGCAAAACATTTGCAGGAAATGTATTTCTTCGGAATTTCCCCGAATCTTGATTCTTTGCATTCATTAAATTCTTCCTTTGGCTGCGGTTTGGAAATGCATTTTTGTTTTTATGACTTCTCCAAATAAATAGCGTGTTTTTGCTACCATTCCATGACCAACCAACGTTGCTGACTCAATTTATTTTGGTGTTGTCTTCGGGATTGCAATTCTTGACCGTTCTTTTGGATACTGTTTTACATTTACACTTGTTCTGTTTTGGAAAATCTTGCTTTTTCATCACCCCCAAAAACAATCTAAACAACTTCGGTTGGACCAGTGTAATACACGATTTTTCTGGAGGTTCTGAAATCTTACGTTAAGCAAAAATGAAGTGCTCTCATATTTCAACCTTGTTGATGCTCATTTATGCATGAAACTTGAAGATGAAAAAGTTTCATGGGGAAAGACTATTTTTGCAATAGGTCTGTCTCAACACTGATTAACTTTTTAATTATTAAATCATCTAATTTTGGCATAATAAACATCAGTAACCTCACAAGATTATGTCGTACAGACTTAAATCATGGAAGTCAATGGATCTGTTTGTAGTTCTCCCAGAAATATTGGTTTTCCCGTTTCAAATAATATCAGACAGATGCCAAAGGCATTACAGTATACAATTGGAAATAGTAATTTCCTTTTGCGCTATACTTTTCTTTTTGTTTATCATGACAAAAAAAACAATGCGAACTGTAATCGGATATTGGTAAATAACAATAGGGGCGCTTCCTTTAATAATATTTTTTACTATATAAGTATCAAACAGAAGAACAAGTAAAACCGATNTAACCTCACAAGATTATGTCGTACAGACTTAAATCATGGAAGTCAATGGATCTGTTTGTAGTTCTCCCAGAAATATTGGTTTTCCCGTTTCAAATAATATCAGACAGATGCCAAAGGTATTACAGTATACAATTGGAAATAGTAATTTCCTTTTGCGCTATACTTTTCTTTTTGTTTATCATGACAAAAAAACAATGCGAACTGTAATCGGATATTGGTAAATAACAATAGGGGCGCTTCCTTTAATAATATTTTTTACTATATAAGTATCAAACAGAAGAACAAGTAAAACCGATTACGTACGTTCTCATCTCATGAAACTACGGTTTTCACTATTGCATAAAAATCAACAAGAAGCTGAAAACCGATTGAAGTAAGGTTATTGCGAAATGTCAGAAAAACGCAAAGAACATTTTTAAAAGGAGAAACAGGAAGGAAATGGATTTTAAATTGAGAAGAGGATATGGACAGACGAATGTTTAGACATTTAGACGAAACTCAGAGAAAAAAATACAAAAAAGAAGAGCATACACAAACACAAACATTGAATAATTTATCCTTAAGAATATATAGGTATCTTCTTTAAACTATGCCCACCTATTTACTATATAAAATAGGAATCGAAATGAAATGAATGCCTGGAGAAAAGAAAATCAGTTCATGGGATTTTGCCCAGTTGTTCCACTTCTTTTTTAAGAGAAGAAAGCATTCAATATTTTTCAAAATCAGTTTCGGTTTCTTGTCTGTCTACCGTTATCTCGTTTGGTTTGGTTCCATTCTAAAGAATACTCCTCTTTCTTTTTTCTGCTTTCACCTCACTATTTTGCAACAAGGTTTATACAAGCAAGAACATAAGTATAGTAGTTTTTAAAGAAAAAGGCCTGAAGGCCCAGCTCAGCTAAATACACTTTGAACTCGGAACAGAAAAATGATAAATGAAATAAAGCTTTTTTCAAGAAATTCATACATTCAAACTGTTTTGGAATTGAAGAAGTTTCTTTATCCTTCTTGCTGGTTGGTTTGGCGTTGTTGTTTTTTTTGCTAGCCTTGCTTTTTTTTAACGGAATTTCGTTGTCAAGTTTCTCATACATACATTCTCACTAAATGGATGCAGCCTTGTATGCACAAATCATTTGCTTCTTCTTTTTTTTTTTTTTTTGGAGGGGGGGAGGTATTGTTGAAAATGGGACAAAAAGGGAAAGGTTGAACAGTGGCAGTTTATATTGCTCATGTAAGGCCTAAAGCTTTTTCCTGACTATTAATATCGAAACAAATTGTGGAGTCGAGTCGAGTCGAGATAATAATAACAACAACAAAGTATTTTTTTTGTTTCCTTTATATCGCGATGATAGATGTGGAGTGATGTACTGTAGTTTTGACAAAAGCGCATAACTTAGATATTGAATGGGTATATTATTCTGAAGCTGGAAAAGGAAAAAGACGATCGTGAACGTGAACCAGACCTTTTTGGTAATGTCGAAATGGAAGTTAAAGTTGGAGTGTTTTTTTTCTGAAGGTAAAAAAATAGAAAGGACGATGAAAAGAGCAGAGACAAGACAAGACAAGATCGGACAAGATAAGTGGTTATGTGATGCAATCCATTTACCAATTGTTTAAGACGGTTTTTTCTGAACTATCGTTCTGTTGCAATCGTTTTCAAATAAAAAATATAAAGTTTTAGAGAACAGATTTAAAAACATGTCATCATGACCTTCGTGTTTGAATGTTTAACAATGTGGCCTTCGTGTCGTCGGCCTTGACCATCGTGTAAATTATTTGTGGGAAAGAATGAGTGGACAAAATTGAAACCTTTAAGTTTTTTGTAAAAAATCTATCTACCGATCCACCCTTATGAAAGCTAAAACATGAAACACCCACGCAAACTTTTCAATATTTTAATTTTTTAAGAAGATTTTAGGAACATATAACTTCAATTCAAACTTTTTTTTAGCATGAGCTTGTTTGTGTGGTTGCTCTAATAATGGGACACTGGGGATGAAATAAACAACTTATGTAATAGATTTTATTTTTTTCCCGAGGACTGCANAGATTTAAAAACATGTCATCATGACCTTCGTGTTTGAATGTTTAACAATGTGGCCTTCGTGTCGTCGGCCTTGACCATCGTGTAAATTATTTGTGGGAAAGAATGAGTGGACAAAATTGAAACCTTTAAGTTTTTTGTAAAAAATCTATCTACCGATCCACCCTTATGAAAGCTAAAACATGAAACACCCACGCAAACTTTTCAATATTTTAATTTTTTAAGAAGATTTTAGGAACATATAACTTCAATTCAAACTTTTTTTTAGCATGAGCTTGTTTGTGTGGTTGCTCTAATAATGGGACACTAGGGATGAAATAAACAACTTATGTAATAGATTTTATTTTTTCCCGAGGACTGCATTGAGTCACTTACCACAAAATAGGTCCCAATTCTCTTAAGCAATGAATAAATTCTTGAATGCGTGGGGGTAAGCGCACATGAGAAAAGCCGAACCGCACTGTATCTGTATGTATCATTGTTCCACAAGAAATAAGAAATTGAATTCTTAAAAGGGGATAGAAAAGAAACCTTGTAAATATTCTAAGCAATTTCAAATACGGGAGCTACTAAAATAAAAAGGATTGCCTGTTCAAGAATAATGGAGATTGTGTTCACCTCCTCCGAAAAAGAAATCTGTTGCTATTTTTTGTCTCAAAGTAATTAAGAAGTTTGTTCACGTTCGGCAAAGGTGAAAGGAAAACACCCGATGGTATGACAGCTTACATACCTCGAAGCCCCTGTAGATAACGAAACCTGTTCAAAAAGACAAAATGTTTGGAAGACAAACAACTATAGCGACTACTGACTACCCACCCAGTAGTTTGCTAGGTGTCATTTCTCTTTCTTCGGCAGTTTTTCTGTAATGAACAGCTAACTTTCTCTAAAGGGAATATTATATGTATTACAAAGACTACTCACTTACGATAGAAATGAGATAGTAATTGGTAGGATCAACCCCTTGTTTTCTTCGTAATAAAGACGATCAATCATTCTGAAAGTTGGCTTAGGGTAAGACAAAGAAAAAAAAGCGGTGAGTGAGTGAGTAGAGATGTTACAGTAAGCTCACACGTTCTACCCAACACATAAAAATAATATTTGTTACAAATCTATTAGGATGATTTTGTTCCTTTCGGGTTATGTTAAGAAAGCAAATGTAGTTCCAGCTTATTTCTTGATACACTCTAAAAATGCCTATTTATTTATAAAGTTTTTTAAAAAATTGTATTCGTTGATGATGTTTTTTGGGTTCAATATTAGAAACATATAAGACCTTTTCTTTAATAGAGTCAAGTAAGACGTTTCTAAATTTTCAAAAATTCGAAATGTTTATTCATGCCATGCCCCACCCCAACATTTTCGGAAAAAGTCACCAATGAGACCTTAAGGTATGCCTACCTTCAGTTTATTTTTGCGCATTTTTACGATCCTTGTCTCGCCTCGCCTTTCTCACTTTATTAGCAAATTTTTTCATCATAAATCTTTCTTAATAGGTTCATAAAGTCTCTCCTCATTCCAGAAGCAACTACTTTTTCTTCTCGTTCTACTGACAGTGCCCATCAAAAGCTCATTTTCTGCAAATAACCTGTTTTCATTACTCTTATGTTACTGATACTACTGCTACCACTCCTCTTGCATGGGATCGCATCGTGCGATTTTTATCTCCATTCATTAGGATTTTCCGCCTCTTCATTCTCCTTTCACGATACGAAACTACGAAATGCAACTCTTTTAATGCATAGTGTTAGTAGTAGCCGTTTCAAGCTTCCTTTTCCCTTTTTCCTATCTTATCATCAGCAGCCATAAATAAACAAGCACACTTTATTTCACAGCTTAAACCAAATTACTCGCATAGACAAGCAAACCACCCATACCGTACATATATTGGGGCTTAAAGTAACACCATTTTTCCTTAAACTCTTCCCGGTGACATTTTCCAATTTTTATTCTCTGCCAAGTCTTAGGCATATTTGGTCTTCCTACCTATTCTCTTATCCTGTGAAACCACCTCATTTCATTGTTTATAAAAAACCTTGCCCTTTTTACAAGTTGGACTATGCCTGAGTGAGAGGAAGTGTTGAAAGCAGCGATAAAGACGTTTGTCCTACTTCCACCCGCCCACCCCATCGTTTAGATTTTTTTTCTCATATTCTTTATCCCACTTCTTGTTTCAAAAGTTTTGCTGAGTTGCAGTGATTTGCATTGTAACATGACTCATGTTTACAACTTTACATGTCATACTTTCTCTTATTTCATTGCATTCGAACATATTTCTTCTATTTTTTACAAAAAAATAACACCGGTAGGGCAATAAACTCATTGGCGGAAGTAGAGAAATATTTTATTAGGGGCCGCGAGTGCTTTTAAGAACATTTATTGGTGCTAAGGAAGTCCATCGGCGATATGAACTTGGTCCTGAGCTGAGTGAGTCCTGGCTCTTGCTGATGAAACGTGAGCGTGAGTATGTATGTCTCAATCTATTTCATCTTGGAGGTCAGCACTCAAACATTTTTTGTGAATAATTTCAAATGTTTTGCTCGTGTAGGTAAATATTCCACATCAAAATCAACTGAAAAATTTAAAAGTGTACGATACCAACCAGCTTTTTACGGTACTGCAATTTATTGCATCTCCCATGATACGCATTGTGATCAAATGATCATGTTAAACAACCTACCATACCCTGTATCGACAATGAACGACGTATGGAGTAGGTACAAGTAACTTTTCTGATAATATGTTGCCTAAAAAGAAACTCACAACTCGCCCTTTTTGCGTTCCAAGCTTTTTCCTGTTCGGCCCGTTCTGGAAAACGGAAGAGTGTCAATTCATATTTCCCTTATGAATTGAGCCATACTCTCAGGCTACTTTCATGACTAGTCAGTTTTTTTTCTTCAGGAAGTAGACATATTTTTTGTTCATTTTATGACGTTACTTTTATGGCCCCTGATTACGTTTTTTTTTTGTAAAAAAAGTTAATACATATTCATAGAGTACTTATGTTCGTACTTGTTTTTGTTGCTTTACATAAGCTAGTACACAAACAAAATGATCGGCTGATCACTTCAAGCTTACTCAACCATGTTTAATTTGAATGATTTCATGATTTTTAAGTTTTAGCAGTCAAATTGAATGGTTTAATATTGAAGAGTAATACTGACTCCAGATATAAACTGGTAAATTGAATTATAAGAAGAGTTAATTTATCTTGACTGTCATTAAACCACTAGTCAATGAAAGGATTAACAATTTCATTTTCTGTTATCATTTACATATAAGCATAATCATAATATAATCAAGACGAGTTATCATAAAAAAAATCATAACACTGTCTATAGTGCGTTGATCACAGAAATAAAGTTTTTTTACTTACTCCTCTCCTGCCCTGATGAAATTTGAGTAGGTCTATGGGGAAATTCCATATCATTTTCTGTTGCCCTTTTCATAATTAGACGCGTGCAGACGGAATAGATGGATACATCGTACTTACTCCTCTCCTGCCCTGATGAAATTTGAGTAGGTCTATGGGGAAATTCCATATCATTTTCTGTTGCCCTTTTCATAATTAGACGCGTGCAGACGGATACATCGCATACAACACGGAGCATGCATTTGACTATTCGTCAATCCTCAGGGTGGTCTTGGTCTTATTATTGGTACTCTAGAAGAAAATGAATA
The DNA here is from genome assembly GCA_027743895.1 of Seira musarum. Lineage (NCBI taxonomy): Eukaryota > Metazoa > Arthropoda > Collembola > Entomobryomorpha > Entomobryidae > Seira > Seira musarum. Next base: position 2,221 of record JAHZMX010001249.1, on the reverse strand, counting down.
TAGCTATGCGATTACGGTTTTATGGTAGTCAAAGTCGAAGGTAGAATTAGAATGCATATACTTAAAACGGATAAGACTAGCTAGTCTAAACCTAAACCACGCAACGCAACTCAACGAAGCTTATTATTTAGTCTTGACTTGAGTCAGAAAATATTTTTCGATAATCATAAACAAGAACATCAAGTTGAATGAGACTACGATAAGGAAATAGGAAATGGGGAAATCGACATTGTACCGTAATCGTGAGATCATTGATCTGCTCCTAATAATGCGTAATACGTAAACCAGACACTTGTCAGATTAGGTATGCATGTAAACCAATACTTTCCTCTAAATAATCCATGTTCTCATTCTATGAAAGTCGATTTGAAGTAGCAATCTTTAGTGGCGTTCTACTTCCAAGTTGAATCAACATGCAAACATAATGTTTTCCTCTGCTGCACAGGGATTTTTATGTTGGAGTTGAAGCCGCTATTACAAGAATATTTTGAGTTTCTCAGTATTGATTCATCTTTCTGAACTCATGAAACAGAGAAGGGACTCGACTGCTTCAGTTCAGAAAGTAGAATCATCAGGTTTCAGTTTCCCTTTTCCTTTTTTTCTCTCGAATCACAAATTCTTTCATTCAAATACGATGTACCTTTAATGTTTATGAAAGTATGTCCTGTTTACCTATGCCTAATGGGACGCTCCTCATTCCGCATTTCCCTTGAAAGTTATTTATAACATCATCAAAAAAATTTTTAATCAAATTCCCACCACGTGCTCCAGTTTTAGGAAGAGAGTGTTTATGTTTCTTAGAATCTTGATGGGATAATTTCCTTTGATTTCAGCTTTTGAATAAGTATTATGGAATCATTTTCGTCCGAAATGAAATTGAAGGGGTGTGATAAATATAAATGTATTAAGAGCATTTCTTTGTAACATGGCAAGTGAAAAGGGTGATTTCACCACTTCTACACTACACACGTATTCCCATGATATGACGTGATGTGATACGGTTTTCATTCTTCACAACTACAGCTTCAACTTCATCTCATGATCATGTCGGGATTGTCAAAGTCAAAAATTTCTTGGGGAAGTTGTACTTTTTTACATCCCCTCAGATTTCATGTATAATGGATGACGGTGGTGTGTGGGTGGTAGTAGTCTGTAGTGCACCGACAGAGAAAATCGTCTTAACTTTTTTCTCTTTTTTATTCTATTTACTTCTCTAAAGAAATCTTCCGCACAATGTAACACGTTTTTTTGTATCGAGTAAACAAGCAAGCATGCATGCAACACCATCACAATCATGACTGCTATTACACAATTCAAGTTTTTTTCTGATGTTTCCTCATCTTTACAAAAGAGAACAAACCACAACAAGAGGAGAAAGTGAGATGAAAAAGTTCTCGTGTTCAGCGTGTAAACTACTCTTTGAGTTTGAGTTGGGGTGGTTTGGTTGTTTCGAATTGAGTGGGCGAATGAGATGCATACATCTTGGAAAAAAGAAAGATACACAAATACATTTTCTATTCTATTTAGTGTGATGATCATCTTGATGATACAGCAAGAAAAACATTGAAATGCTTTCAAATAAATATTTTTCCTCTTAACTCATCTCTTTTCATGCGGGGGTAAAAAATGCAATCTTTTCTACAATGGGGATGAATGAGACGAGATGAGAGAGGGATGAAATGCAACCGTTTATATTACACTTTCTACTTCGCTTACAATGGAGAAAAAAGTTTTTTCAAATGAGTATAATAAAATTTCATAAGGCATGAGATCCCTTTTTTCCTGTGCAAACGTCTTCAAATGAAAGATACAAAAATCTCTTAAGGGAGGAAATTGTAGAGGGGTGAAAAGTAAAGACATTGATTGTATGATTTTAATCAAAATGTATAATCTGTTAAATTGTCATTTTATTTGGCATTTTCATTATCGCATTTGTTCAGATGCTGCAAATTCTTTTTATTCCGTTTCGCCTTCAAAACTATTTATTTCTATTTGACTGCTACAATACTTCGACTTTCTCTGTACCTCTGATAAAGTTTTAACTACTCATCTCAATCGCTGTTACAAAATGATTGAAACAGTGTATCTATGCATAAGACTTTATCGTTTCCTCGGGCCAAACCAAAACATAACTACCTTCACGCCTATTATGACGACATACCGCCAAAACCTAAACCACGATCACGCCAATTTAGCATACAGCCACCACTACTGTCACCAC